>BSBK01007163.1:612500-676466 GCA_027943335.1 Chamaecyparis obtusa | reverse complement strand
GAGTAGCTTCGCAACTGGTACTACCAAGTTTTATTTAACTCATTGTTACATTAATCATTTGATGGAATCTATTCAAACAAAGTTTAAATTATAAGTTAGGGCATTTTGCATTGTGCGCACCCTTATGTCCTTCCGGTGCCACTACTACCTCTTTGGGTGGATGGACTAGTGTTGCCTCTCTTAAGGAGAAATGATAGGGGCTAGTCCCTGCTCCATGCCCTCATGCTGAAAGTACAGATGTCGGCCTAAGATTGGATGCCGACAAGCCTACGACTGGAGTAAACCTTTCCGCAAAATGATTTCCAACACCATATAATAATTAGCAAAAAGGAAAATAAAAATATAGATTATGATGTGCGACGCTATCATACTCTATCTTCGAGCATGATTAAATTCTATTAAAATAAAAGATAACTATGAAATCTTTGATCGAAAACCAGGTTAAAATATTAACTTCTAAACAAAAGAATATCCCAGCCATTGTTGTGTTTAGTCTGTGCTCGAGCTTGTTCTCAACAGAGCCATTGAACGATATGTGTTTTTTGATAGATTAGCCTTGAGTGCCAGAATTTTAATGCAAAAACTATCACCACAGGAGAAAAGAAATGAGGGTGGGGTTAAGGATTAGGGTTGGATGCCCATTGGGTCATAACTCTTTTTTTTTATTTATTTAATTATTTTATTTTTACCTATGTGGGTCATTTCATTATGAGGACTATATTAATTAACACTTTTATTTTCTTTAGTATGTATTGTAGTTCTTATTTTAGTAATTACATCTTTTCTAGATTTTCAAGTCCCCTCCCAAATAGGGATTTGTCTTGTTTTATTTTTTGGGGGGGGTAAGATGTTATGTTGTTTGATTTATGAACTTATTTAATTATTTGGGTTGCGTGGTTAATTTTCATTAAATCTTTCCATATTTTGGTAACGAAGACTTTTTTTTAATAACCTGTTATTAATCTTAAATGAAGACATTATTTTAATGTTTAATATTGTTATGTGATGCACATTATTAGTACTTGATGTTTAACACTGCATTGGTCGGTTAACACTAGACTGGTTGATTGACACTGGGTTGGTCGGTTAACACTAAACCGACCTACCTCGGTTAATACTAAACTGACCTATCTCAGTTAACACTAAACCGACTTGGGTTGGTCAATACTAAACCAACCTAACTTGGTTAGTACTAAACTGACCTGGCTCGGTCACTACTAAACTGACCTGAAACTACAAAATACGACTGTCAATTCTAACTTGCGAGTAAAATTGGGCTTTGTGGGAACTATGGTTGCCTAATCTGGACACGACCCATTTGAGATCTCCCAGTTTCCTTTTAGAAATGGATCATCAATCCATCCTATCTATCTAACAAATCTATTCTAGATATGGACAAAGAAAGGTGGTGTAAAAATAAATATGAAACTATAGGGTTGAAATAGAAGTTCTAAAGCCTCAAAGAACTCATGGATATTCTAGGTAAGAAAGGAGATACCAGGAGAATTCTAAGGACCCTAAAGCCTCTTACCAAAGTATAAATAATCATATACATACAACATGGAAAAATATTTAAACATAATCCTAAATTCTGAATCACTAATACAAGAACAACATATATATGTGCAACATAATCATTCTGAAATTTACATAGACAATATAACACATAGAGAACACATTCATACAAAAAGAGGAAGAGTGTTGGAGAATCTTTGTGAAACTTCAATCCTTGAGTGGATATCCTTCTGGAAATCTTCCTCTAGCAATCAATTCCAAGCAATCCTCACACAGATGACTTCGCCAACCAGAGACTCTCAAACTCGCATAAACTATCACCAAAATTTTATGGAGAAAAATGTTGGTGTCCAAAATGATGCTTATGCTCTAACAAGCTGTCAATATACCCTTAGAGGATTTTAGGAATGGTCAACTCCAAAATTGCTATGAGGTCTTAGGGTAACTGGACCAACTATAGGGACAAGACTGCCCTCTTCTACTTCTGGCTCTGCAAAACCAAGGCAGGTGCACCTAACCTAGTATAAAATAGACTTCATACACCAAGAATTAGGTTTGAATAATAGATAAATGGATAGAAAGAAAGTACTAAGTATCAACCACACACTCATTGACTCTCCATTGCTATGGGGTAGAACCACAGACAACCAAATGCTTAAAACTTAAAGAATGGTTCTTAATTTATGCTTTTGAGATCATAACAACAACAATCAATATTTGTTGATAATGAGATACTCACTTTAGGCCAGTGCCTCATCCATTGGGCAAGATCTCCTAGAACAAGAATGCTACACACACCAGACAATAGCTGAGATTCAAAGCCATAAACACACCTACAATCCCCTTTACTACTTATAAGATATCCTTACATAGACAATTAGATAGATCTATGTCCCATCTAAAGCATCATTTCATCTAATCCTAGATTAGAACTTAAGAATGGATACATATACATAAAACAATATGTAGAGAACTAGAAAATTCAAAACCTATCCAAGTTGACACATAGGAGAGATAAGAGTCATGTATTTGTATTAAGTATGAAGAATCCTTAAGTATAAACAATCAAACTAGAGGAGTCAAGCTTGCAAATTACAGCTTAGACCTGCAACTTTTTCTCTATCATCAACAAAATACCAAATGCCAAAATGTTATAATCCTAACTGGGCAGAAGACTCACAACCGGAAAAGTTTAAAATCTAACTCCCAATAATTCAAAATGATCATAAAAAATCCCTTTATACCAAGGTTACAAAGCAAGCGTAATGATCATTTCAAAATTCAAAATCCACCTAACCCCCCAGGAGTTAACATAGACATGACAGAGGTCAAACCGCAGCATGCAAGCTCAAACAGTCCAATTTCAATAGCTAACTAGCCTTGTACTAGTCCAAGTACCAAATTACCATCAAACCCCCAAGGAATCCAGCCAAATTGACCCTTGCAACACTTCAGGGTACTGTTTCATTTATTCCTTCACGGCAAGGCATTCCTCTGCAATGATCATGGCGACCAGGACCACATTGGATCGGTGGAGAAGATCAGTTTCACCAACTCGGGCCCTTCCTATCATCAGTTTTGGTCCTTTGCAGTCGCTGGAAACATTCAAAAATTCAAATCTAGAGGCAATGGCTACATTCATGGTGCCAGAAGTGAATCAGCGGTCATCATTCAAAATTAGATTAACATTAAGTCGTGGCCGTTGATCTTATAACTCTTGTGGGCTTTAAGATCTTCACTTCACCTTAGATAGCATCGAAAACTATTGCTAGACCACCAAGATAACTTCCTCACACCTTATCTCAATGGTGATATGATGGCCACAAGATCTACCAGCCCTTTAATCACTTTAGAAACCCAGCGGCCCCACTTAATAACTCCGCAACCATGATACCATTAGTGGTCGCATGATTGCATAGCTCAAAAAATGGGCTATGGAAACATGCGAAAAGCATCCACGTCGGCACCATGTCACCACCTCAGACCAACTGAAAGACCCCACCTGGGCCTGCCTGATGCCACATGTCATCACACCATTCGCTACAACTGCTGAGTACCAACACTGGACCCATGCCCAAATTAGCACTAGATCGAATGGTGGTCACATGATCGCAAGGGAGAGGAATATTCCTCATGATCATGTGGAAACCGTAGATCTCCCATAAAGTCATTCTATATAAGAAAAGTTGGGCCCACCATCTAGCAACCATGTGACTGAGGAAAACTTAACCACCAGCCAAGTAGTCAGATGTTAGCCGCTAACCCCCAATCATCCGGAGATCACGTGACTAATAGTCACCGAGTCACTGAAGGTTAGGGGATTAACTACCAAAAACTAGTGACCAGGAGATAACCACAAGTTGCCAAGTCACGGAATGAAGACATAACCGCTAGCAAAGTGAACACCGTAGAAGACTGGGACCCATGCAGATAGATGGTAAGCGGTCACATGATCGTATGTCAAAAAAGTCTGACATGCAGCCATGCGATAGCCAATAGGAATATGCCATCTATCACCCCTCTGACATACGGTCCCACTCGAACTACAGGCAACCTAGCAAAAAGTAACATCAATGGCTGGCGTAAGATCTCATGGCTCCGACAAATCCTATGAGAGCTTACGCCAACCATTGATCCTCTGACACTGTCAGGTCCCACTGAGCCTTCAGAAATTTAGGTCCCACCATCCATCGCACTTGCGCACTAAGGAAAAGTAGATCACAAGCTACTGAATAGAAACCAGGACCCACCTGGCTAGGTGGAAAGCGGTCACATGATCGCATGTCAGAAAAGTCTGACATGCGGCCATGCGATAGCCAATAGCGAAGAAGTTGGACCCACCACACAATCGAACATGCACAGTTAAAACAAAGTCTAAAACACAGAAAGTTTTTAGCACCAAAAGACAAGTGTACCAAGCATGAAGGTAAAGGGTTGAAAACAACACAGGAATAATGATAGACAAAAGGTAATAGGGAAGCCGAAAACAACACAGGTTTTTGAAAACACTGCATGTTTTCGACACTGGCAGAATTTTAAATGTTTCCCTACAGACCTTAGAATTTGAATATCTTTCTGGATTTTTGAAATGGGAGGTGTAATTTTAACCAGGGCAAGGCAACACAGTGAAGAACATGGGGCTAAGAGACTTATCATGAAACTTGCAAGGAAGAGGCCATTTTCATAAGAATTTTGCAATGATTGGAAAATGGACTAACAGTGGCTCTTTCTAGGGACATGTATCTCCTACAGATACAATGAGGAAACAGAATCTACTAGAAGAGTAGACCACAAAATTTCAAACCAAAAACAACCCTAAGAGACCTAGGAAAGAAACCTCACTACTGCTCATTGAAAAGGATACTTCAAGAGAAGTAAAAATTTAGGAACTGTACATGAACATGCAATTCCAAAGTGCCACTAGTTAGATCTTTTAGAATATATGAATCAACTCCCCACTTTCTCTCAATCAGATAAGGGCCCAACCAAATAAGATCAAATTTTCCATGCTTTCCCTTATCCTCCAGCCTTACATTCCACATCAGGACCAGATCATCAATTTCAAAACTCCTCTAAGTTGCTCTCTTATCAAACAAATTTTTACACTGTCACTGCAAATTTTCATTTTTCTCATGTGCATCTCTTCTTACCTCCTCCAACTGGATTAAATCATCCATCCTTAGTCTCATTTCATCATCTAAGTCTTCATCATATGCCTGGATGAATTTATACATTTGCAATAGATTGTTCTGAGGTAACCTAGCTCCAATCCCGTAGACTAGATGAAATGGGGCACAACCTATGGCCTTCTTGATGGTCACTCTATCAGCCCACAATGCCCACCATAACTTTGAGTCCCATGCTTTCTTATTTCTATCCAACACCCTCTTGAGAATCTTAATAAGGCTTTTATTACTAGATTCTGCTTGGCCATTTCCTTGTGGATGATATGGGGAAGAAAATGTAATGTGTATCCCATATTGCTGACAAAAATCACCAAACTCCTGTGATCTGAAGCACATTGCATTATCAACCACAATTGTCTTTGGGCATCCAAACCTAGTGAGAATGTTCTACAACATGAAATCAATTACCACTTTACTAATAGCCCTTCTAGTGGGAATAGCTTCAACCCATTTAGTAAAATAATCTGTCACCACTAGTATGTATGAATGTCCACCACTAGACTTGTTTGGAATCTCACCAATGAAATCAATACCCCACTTCTGAAAAGGAGACTGAACTGAGACAGGCTTGAGTGGAACATTCCCATTAAATTTCAACTTTCCTGCAAACCTCTGGCATGCATCACATTTCCTCACAAACTGATGTGTGTCCTTAAAAACTGTAGGCCACCAAAATCTAGACCTAAGAATCTTGTGGGCTGTGGTCTTTGCCATATAGTGTCCTCCACACACACCTTGATGCATTTCTTCCAATAGAGTCTTAGATCTTTGATGATCCACACATTTTAGCAATACTCCTTCATTGCTTCTCCACCACAACTCACCATGAATAATGGCATACCTTGCTAACTATAACTTGACAGTCCTCCTCTTATTTTCATTCATGTCAGGGGGAAGAAACAACTTGTGGAAGTAATTGATGACATCTTTATACAAATCATAGTAATCCATATCACAAATATATGGCCTTTCTTCCTCCTCTAGCATATTCACATGATTAGCAATCAGATTACTTTGTGCCATCAACTTTGCAAGTCCAAGGCCTCTTACCAATTTTGTAATCTAAATATCTATATTGAATTCTTGGATCCTGTTGATCCATCTACATCTCTTTCCTGATACCTCTTATTGCACCAATATGTCTTTAACAACAGCACTAGGGACATAAACAACCACCTTAGCTCCCACAATATAACACCTAAAAGCCTTGACTGCTTTGACTAAGGCATAAGCCTCTTTCTCAGTGATATCATATTTCAATTCTGCTACATGTAAAGACTTGCTAAAAAATGATATAGGTTGCTCATATCCATCTAAATTCTTTTGTAATAAGACTACTGCAACCGTATGATAAGAAGCAAAAGAGAAAATCTACATGGGCTTACCATAATCAGGGGTCCTCAAAATAGGGGCATCTTTAATGGCCTTTTTGATATTCTTGAAAGACTCATTTGCTCCTTCATTCCATTCTACCTTTGCATTTTTTTCAACATTCTAGAGATGGGAATACAAATTTATACAAAATTTGTAACAAATCTTCTTAGAAAATTTACCTACCCAAAGAAAGACTATATTCCTTTGACATTTCTTGGTGGTGAAAGCCTGTCTATTGCCATAACCCTTTCAGGATCAATTATCACTCCATCCTTAGACACAATATGTCCTAAGAGCTTGCCTTCTATAACACCAAAAGAACACTTCTTTGGATTCAAAGAAATCCCATACTCCAAAGCTCTGATGAAAATCTTTTCAAGGTGCTCATAGTGCTGATCCTCATTCTCTGAATATGTCATGAGATCATCTTGGTACACCACTAGAAACTTGTTTATGAAATCAGCAAAAGCTACATCCATAGCCCTCTGAAAAGTTGCTCCTACATTTGTCAAGCCAAAAGGCATCCTCACATAAACATATGTTCCCCAAGGAGTAGTGAATGCAGTCTTGAATTGTTCTGACTCCTTGACCATGACCTGATTATACCCAAAGAAACCATCCATCATTGACATCAACTCTGATCCAGTGACTCTTTGCAGCATGTTTTCCATATTAGGCAAACCATAGTTGTCTTTCAAAGAATTGACATTCAGATTTCTAAAATTAACACATAACCTAATGTCACCATTCTTTTTCCCGACTGGAACCAAATTTGACACCCAAGTAGAATGCCGGACTGGCTTTATAATACCAGCATCCATCATCTTTTTGAGTTCATCCTGCATTTTTGGTGCCAAAGTAGGGTTCACAGGCCTTAATTTCTGCCTAAAAGGTTTGGTTCCTTCCTTTAATGGTATCTCATGTTGAAAGAGATCTTCTCTATATGCCTTCAAATCTTCAGAAGACCATGCAAAGACATGTCTAAATTTTTTAAGAAGATCAATCAGATTTCTTCTAGTTCTTTGAGATAAACATTTACCTATGTAAACATTCTTTGGTTCTTACCTTGTCCCCAGATTCACTTCCTCCAAATCACTTACCCTGTCAGCAAGTCTAGCTACACAAGCCCTCTCTTTATCATCAAATGCTCTCTCAAGAGAAACCAATCCCCTTGGGATCCTATTTGACTTCAATTGCAGTACCTCCTTCCCAAGGACACTCTCTTTTCCATCTTTGTTGTCTACATAGGTGCTGAAATCCATTTCTTGACCATAAAAGTGAGACTCACACTACAAGAACCTCAAAATATCCTGATCATCAAAAAATACTTGCCAATTCTCAACATTATCTGGGATAGAAGGCATGGACTTACACTCAATTTTGGATATCCTTGCAAAAGTAATATCCTCTGGCCTTAAGGCTATGTTTGCTAGTAAATCTACCATCCTGTTCTAGCTTCTATCCACCCAATCAATACCAAAGGCACTGAAGCCTTCAATTTCATCCCATACAACATTCCTATATTGTTTCAGCCTTTGGTTCTTTGATGCATACTTTGATCTAATCTGAGATACTATTAACTCAGAATCACCAATCACCCTAAGATGTTTGATCCCATGTTTTGATGCTTGTCTCAAACCAATCAATAGGGCTTCATACTCTACAACATTGTTTGTACAAGGAAACAAGAGAGTAAAAGAAAACTTAAAAGTCTTACCACTCGAGGATACCAACAATACTCCTGCTCCAGCACCTTCTCTAGAACTTGCTCCATAAAAATATAATGTCCATAAGACATTACCCTCTGCCATGTTATTCTCATCATCAGCCAAAAGGATAGGCGTGACCTTCTCCTGCATCTCTTTCCTCTAAACTTGGAATGAGCCAATGCCAGTGTCAACAAAACAATTCATGCTATCCTTTTCATTCTCCTCAATCATATGTGGAGTCCTGGCTTCCCTTGATACCTTCACATTTTCTCCTTCAATGTCAAAAGTGGCAAAAGATAGGTCACATTGAATACTTCCTCCCATGGAGGCACTCCACTTTCTAGATAACAACATTCCATATTGAGGAGGAATGTCAACTACAAGAACATTCATAGTCAACTATTTATCAGGAAATGTAGCTAATTTATAAGGCAAAGCCTTAATGGTACCAATAACTGGCACTTCTCTTGAGTCCATAGCTTGGCATCTCCCATGAGGTGTATCAACCTTTAGTCCTAATGATTTCATGATCTCTACAGGCATGACAGTGTTTGATGCTCCTGAATGAATCATGCAATTGTTCAATATTTTACCATCAATAATTAGAGACAAGAAGAAAGGATCAACTGTCCCTACTGCACTATTTACAAGATTTGTATCCAAGAAGATTTGAGGGATCTCAGAAACAATTTCTTCACTCTTACTGTCGGGTGTGTCTTCCAAGGAAGCCACATGTTTGTCAATTCTACTCATTTCTTGGATTCCTGCAGAAGAAACACCATTCACCCAATTCAAGTCCATCACCTTGTGTTCTTCTATTCTCATCATTTCTAAAAGTGGAACCTTGACAGTGATCTGTGAAAGCAACTTAGACATATCTATTGGAACATACTTCTAGCTATTCATGTCTTCTTCAAAAACAGTGACAACTTTATCTTTTGTGAAATCAGATTTGTCCTTGAGAGAGGATTCCTCTCCCTTCTAAAAGGCAGGAACAACCACATCTAATGTCTTTGCTTTGTTCCTAGGTGCTGTAACAGGCATAATTTTCTTTTTTACCTTCACTTGATCAGCAACACAAGCACCTTTGCCCTTTTCTTCATGTTGTTGTACACTATTTTCTGTCCTCTTGATGAACATACTTCCAGGCTTACCAGTTGCATTTCCAACTGTCCTATTTCTCAAATTGTAATTGCTTCTAGCTTGAGTGACCATGTCTGCAGTGATTTGAGAAATTTATTCATCTGATGGTCTTCTTAAAGAAACTTGCTCCTCACCCCTTACTGCACCACATCCAACATCATCAAACTCTTCTTTTTCATCATCAGTAAAGTCAACTTCATCCCACGCACATGAAGAAGTCATACCACATCCTTCCTTATCATACTGCTCCTCACCTTCTTGATTATTAGGTAAATTCAAAGCAATGACACAATGCTCTAGACTATGAGGAGAATAAGAAATGACACACCATGGAACCTCATCAACTAAATTCACTGAATTTCTCTGCAAAGGATCAGGGATCCTTCCATCAGATCTTTCTTGCTTGGTTGGGAGAATGGGCTTGCCATGTTTCCACTGAGTGTTGTAGGGATAATTTTGCATCCTTGGCTATCTGCTAAAGTTGTTCGAAGCTGACCTCTCCATAGTCATAGCTCTTTTGTTTCCCTTTTCTCCAAGCTTTAAGCCTTCCAAAGCCTTTAAAATCTATTTTAGACTATTATCCTCTTTGGGTTTAGAGTCAGTAGACCTTCCCATTTCTTTCTTACTCTGCATTTGAGGCCTGCAATCATCTCTTCTTCCTATCTTTCTAGATATTCTTCTATTGCTCTCTATGTTGATGGCCAATTTGTAAGCCTCCCCAAGACTTCTAGGGTTCTTATCTCTCTAGAGATATCCCATTTTTGCATCAAAGGCATTCAAGTATGTCACAAGACATACCTTGTCATCTAATCTGATAACCTGCAAGAGCCTATGCATGGCCTTTTGGAACCTTATGTTAAATTCAAGGACCTCTTCATTCTGATTCTTCTTTATGTTATTGAATTCATTTAGGATAAAACCCTCATTAGTCTTATCACCATAATGTTCCTTAAAACAATTTTTTATTCCATTCCATGACCCTATACTAGCATGGGGCAACCCTCTAAACCAATCCCTAGCATCCTCAATTAGGGATTGTACAAATAGCTTCATGATAACATCATCAAGCTCTACATTATAATCATCTATTACATCTATGAAATTTTTTAGATGTTCTTCACATGTGATGACATTATTTCCAGTAAATTTAGGAAGCTTCTTTCTAATCTCATCAGGGATTACATTAGGATAACTAGGAATACCAAAGAAGGTAAGTTGTTTGTACCTTTCATGAATAGGAGCTCCATGCAGTGGATCCATTCCTTGAGATGTAGATGTTCTTGTGTTTGAACCATCAGGAACCCTAGCAGCACCCGATACACCATTTGCTTGAGCTGCATTGTTACCCTGATTTTCACCTTGCCCTAAGAAGGAAACAACAACATTTGAAGGTCCTAAAGTATGCCTGAGAAAATCAATCTTTTTTCTGATTTCTACAGCAGAAGCCTCCAACTCTACTTTCTCTAGTTCTTTATCTAATATTTCTTTCTTCCTTCTTTCTATTTGAAGGTCTGAATCTAATCTCAGTCCTAGATCTGATGTTCTATCAACAATAGCTTGTTCATTGATTTGAACTCCAATGGCCTTCTGCTTTCCTTTGTCCTTTGGCCTAGTTTCCTCATGTGTTCTTTTCACAATAGGCTATTCCTCTACCCCCTCTGGGTCTGGGACAAAGTTAATTGCCTCCAAATCTAGCAATTGCCTCTTTAGCTGATCAGCCCTTATCATGGCTTGTCTTACTTTATCCTCTTTATCCTTTTCTCTCTACTACCTAATGGCAAGCTGTTCTTGAACTCTTCTTTCTATTTCATAGACCTCCTCAAAGATCTCTTTTGATTTAGAGAGTGTAGTGTCTGACTCATCATCTCCCACTTGAATTTCATCTTCATACTGATTTAATCCCAAGTCAACAGCCTCTTCATACTCTGAATTATTTTCTTCCTGACTAGGCCTGGCTTGGGTTTCTTGTCTGGTATCTTTCTTGTTTCTCCAAGTCTGAGAAACACCTCTTCTCTTCTTTCCTCCCCTTGTATAACTAGGCCTAGAAGTCCCTGGAATGCCTTCTTCCATTATATCTTCAGGATACTCCTTTCTCTGAGACCTAGTAACACTATAACTCATCTTGCAAAATAAATCACTGACCAGTAGTGCTACCAAGATTTTTGAGTCCCCACCCAAATGTATTGGGAATATTACAATGAAATTTCTTGACCTCAAAAAATGCTCCAATAAATTAGAGAGACAAGGGACAAGGATAACCCTGTTTCTTCCAATGATGACCTACTAGTTAAGATGAACATGCATAACACATCCCCACCAGAGTCGCCATCCTGTTGGTGTCCAAAATGATTCTTATGCTCTAACAAGCTACCAATAAACCCTCAAAGGATTTTAGGAATGGTCAACTCCAAAATTGCTATGAGGTCTTAGGGTAACTGGACCAACTATAGGGACAAGACTGCCCTCTTCTGCTTCTAGCTCTACAAAACCAAGGTGGGTGCACCGAACCTAGTATAAAATAGACTTCATACACCAAGAACTAGGTTTGAATAATAGATAAATGGATAGCAAGAAAGTACTAAGTATCAACCACACACTCATTGACTCTCCATTGCTATGGGGTAGAACCACAGACAACCAAATGCTTAAAACTTAAAGAATGGTTCTTAATTTATGCTTTTGAGATCATAACAACAACAATCAGTATTTTTTGATAATGAGATACTCACTTTAGGCTAGTGCCTCATCTATTGGGCAAGATCTCCTAAAACAAGAATGCTACACACACTAGACAATAGCTGAGATTCAAAGCCATAAACACACCTACAATCCCCTTTACTACTTATAAGATATCCTTACATAGACAATTAGATAGATCTATGTCCCATATAAAGCATCATTTCATCTAATCCTGGATTAGAACTTAAGAATGGATACATATACATAAAACAATATGCAGAGAACTAGAAAATTCAGAACCTATCCAAGTTGACACATAGGAGAGATAAGAGTCATGTATTTGTATTAAGTATGAAGAATCCTTAAGTATAAACAATCAAACCAGAGGAGTCAAGCTTGCAAATTACAGCTTAGACCTACAACTTTTTCTCTATCATCAACAAAATACCAAATGCCAAAATGTTACAATCTTGACTGGACAGAAGACTCACAACCGAAAAAGTTTAAAATCTAACTCCCAATAATTCAGAATGATCATAAAAAATCCCTTTATACCACGGTTACAAAGCAAGCATAATGATCATTTCAAAATTCAAAATCCACCTAACCCCCCAGGAGTTAGCACAGACATGACAGGGGTCAAGCCGCAGCATGCAAGCTCAAACAGTCTAATTTCAATAGCTAACTAGCCCTGTACTGGTCCAAGTACCAAATTACCATCACACCCCCAAGGAATCCAGCCAAATTGACCCTTGCAACACTTCAGGGTACTGTTTCCTTTATTCCTTCACAGCAAGGCATTCCTCTGCAATGATCATGGTGACCAGGACCCCATTAGATCAGCGGAGAAGATCAGTTTCACCAACTCAGGCCCTTCCTGTCATCAATTTTGGTCCCTTGCAATCGCTCAAAATGTTAAAAAATTCAAATCTATAGGCAACAACTACATTCATGGCTCCAAAAGTGAATCGACGGTCATAATTCAAAATCAGATTAACATTAAGTTGCGGTCATTGATCTTATAACTCTCGTGGGCTTTAAGATCTTCACTTCACCTTAGACAGCATTGACAGCTATTGCTAGACCACCAAGCTAACTTCCTCACACCTTATCTTAATGGTGATACGATGTCCACAAGATCTGCTGGCCCTTTAATCACTTTAGAAACATAGCGGCCCCACTTAATAACTCTGCAATCGCGATACCATTAGTGGTCACATGATCGTATATCCCAGAAACTAGGCTATATGAACATGCTACAAGTATCCATGTTGGCACCATGTCACCACTTCAAACCAACCAGAAGACCCCACCTGGGCCTGCCTGATGCCACATGTCATCACACCATTCACTGCAACCATCAAGTAACAACACTGGACCCATGCCCAAATCAGCACTAGATCGAACGGTGGTCGCATCATTGCAAGGGAGAGGAATATTCCTCATGATCATGCGACAACTATAGATCTCCCGCAAAATTATTTTGCCTAAGAAAAATCGGGCCCACCATCTAGCGACCACGTGACTGAGGAAAACTTAACCGCTAGCCAAGTCACCAAATGTTAGCCGCTAACCACCAATCATCTGGAGATCACACGACTAACAGTCATCGAGTCACTGAAGGTTAGGGGATTAACTGCCAGAAACTAGTGACCAGGAGATAACCATAAGTCGCCAAGTCACGGAATGAAGACATAACCACTAGCAAAGTGAACACTGCAGAAGACTGGGACCCACACAAATAGATGGCAAGCGGTCGCATGATCGTATGTCAAAAAAGTCTGACATGTGGCCATGAGATAGCCAATAGGAACATGCCATCTATCACCCCTCTAACATACAGTCCCACTCAAACTATAAGAAACTTGGCAAAAAGTAACATCAACGTCTGGCGTAAGATCTCATGGCTCTAACAAATCCTATGAGAACTTACACCAACCATTGATCCTCTGACACTATCGGGTCCCACTGAGCCTTCAAAAATTTAGGTCCCACCATCCATCATGCTTGCGCGCTAAGGCAAAGTAGATCGCAAGCCGCTATACAGAAATCAGGACCCACATGGCTAGGTGGCAAGCGGTCACATGATCACATGTCAGAAAAGTCTGACATGCGGCCATGAGACAGCCAATAGGGAAGAAGCTAGACCCACCACATGGTCGAACATGCACAGTTAAAAAAAAGTTGAAAACACACAAAGTTTTCGGCACCAAAAGACAAGTGCACAAAGCATGAAGGTAAAGGGTCGAAAACAACGCAGGAATAGCGATACACCAAAAGGTAATAGGGAAGCCAAAAACAACACAGGTTTTTGAAAACACTGCATGTTTTCGACACTGGTAGAATTTTAAATGTTTCCCTGCAGACCTTAGAATTTGAATATCTTTTTTGATTTTTGAATTGGGAGGTGCAATTTTAACCAGGGCAAGGTGACACAGTGAAGAACATGGGGCCAAGAGACTTATCATGAAACTTGCAAGGAAGAGGCCATTTTCATAAGAATTTTGCAATGATTGGAAAATGGACTAACAAAAATAATTACCAACAAATCAAAAGAAAACAAATCTTCCAAAAATTAACATCCTCCCACACACAAAAATCTTCCAAATATTTATCCCCCAACTATGTGGTTGGAGGAGTTGCTTTACGGGAAGCAACTTCTCCAACTTCCATAGTTTGTTGGAGGAACAACCAAATAATTCCCCGTAAAGACTTAAACAAGGTTTTCAATAAATTTAATTAAAATATCTTTTAAATGAAAGCATAACAAGAATAATAGACCAATACCTTTCAAGAAAAACACATAGCACAATAGGAAGACAAGTAGCCTAACTTCTAGGAGGTCTTGAGTTCAACTCTGTTAGAAAGTTAAGATCTCCAAGATAACTGAGAGGGGGGGGGGGTGAATCAGTTATCAGATAATTTATCCATTCAACAGCTTTAAACAATATAAGTAATGTACTGATCAACCATAGAAAGATAACCATACACAATTGCACAATAACACAAGATATGTTGACTAGGGAACCTCTTAAAAAGAGTAAACCCCATTGGGAATGATGCCCACAAAATGATGCACTAATATGAAAGTTCCTTGTTAGAGGATGGACCCTATTAGGAGTCTTATGAAATACATTCAGTACATATAAATCCCTGTTAGGAGATTTTGAATCCCTGTTAAAAGATTCTAACCCAGTTAAGAATTTATGGAAGACAAAAGGACCCACTGCCCAAACAGCTTCAAGGCAAGATCTCTGAACCCACTGTCCCAAAGATCTTAAAATTATTCAATAGAATAATATGAAATATATTACCTCCTTCACACTGTGCCAAAACTAAACTCTCTTCTACACAAGATCACAATTCCAGATCTCTGTACTCACAAGTCTTCCTTCATCACTGAATTAGCTCTTTTCTTCACTTCATGCATATATTCATATCAAAATCTTCATAGTACACATTAAAACAAGGAAAAAATTCCTTCTTATATACCAAACTCAAATAATTACAAATGAGTCAATCCTCAATTACAAAATAATAAATTCTACACGCTACACACATAATTCACATAAAACTGTCGGCTTCCATATACTATAACTTTCTCCAAACATATCCTCAAATTTTGTGTTATGAACCACATCATCATTAATGAGTCTCCAACATCCCTTTAATTGCACAAAATAATATTCCATCCCAACTAAGAGATATCCTCTGATTTCTAAACATCGCTTCACAGAAACACTGTCTAAACACTTCTTTCACCAAAATGCTCATAACTCTCACAAATGAATGAATTTCTTTTTGTGCTATTAACCATAGGTTAATAACACACCAAAGAAGATACCATCAACTGCACAAAATCCAATCTTCAATACAACATGTGCGCAAAACAAAACTATACCTGCTTTCCTGCTAATATCCAGGATATCACTGTGTTGACATCAATGACAATCCAAGTCATGAATGCAACAACAACTGCTACAGAATGACTGCCAAAATACTTTTCATTCATTCCTAAAAATCTCCCCCATTGGCATTGATGGCAACATAGATGAAAAACATCCAATGTTCCAAAAATCCAATACTGCAACATCACTGCAAAATATCAAATCAAATCTTGCTTCATTTTCCTATTCAGCTCTCTCATACAATCCACAATGTTTTTCATGTATATCTCTCCCCCATTGACATCAATGATAGAAATTCAATCACTAAGTCAACAGCAACTTAATGTCAAAAGACACTTTTTAGACAAAAAAAATACAATAACAAGAGTCCTCATGACTCAGCTCATAAACTCCCCCATAGAGGAAGTTTCAACATCCAATCCAGAAGAAAGATAGGGTTCATATACCACTGGATGGATGCAATCATTTGCATCAATTCTCAAAAATAGGTTTGGGCATAACCCTAAGCATACCTCTTAGATACACAAATGTATCCTTAGGTAAAGGCTTTGTAAATATATCTGCTATCTGTTCCTTTGTACTTATGTACTCCAATCTTACTTCTTTTTCTGCAACTTTCTCTCTTACAACATGATACTTGATCTCAATATGTTTAGTCTTAGAATGTAAAATAGGATTTTTTGACATACTCACTGTACTGGTGTTATCACAATGTATAAAAATAGGCTCATCAAACTTTATTCCAATATCCTTCAACATCTACTTCATCCAAATAATCTGATTACAATTATTTGCTGCTGCAACATATTCTACTTCTACTGTGCTTTGTGAAGTACAATTCTACTTCTTACTTAGCCAAGAGACCAATTTTCCTCTAAGAAAAAGGGCTCCACCATTGGTGCTTTTCTTGCCATCAATGCTACCTCCCCAATCTGCATCAGTATAGGCACATAAAGTAAAATCATCAGAATTCTCATACCATAATCCATAATCCATTGTTCCTTTCAGATATCTCAGTATCCTCTTTACTGCCGCATAATGTGATTCTCTAGGTTCTTCTTGAAATCTTGCTACAATCCCCATTGAATGTGCTATATCAAGTCTTGTATGTGTCAAGTACTGCAATCCCCCAATCATAGATCTATACTTTTTCTGCTCAACTGCTGGTGTCTCATCTTTGCTAGATAACTTATGTCCGATTACCATAGGTGTTCCAACAGGTTTAGAATCTTCCTTTCCAAATATTTTCAATAATTCATTCAAATACTTAGTCTACTTACAAATATACCTTCCTTGCTTTGTGTTATCTGTAATCCCAAAAAATATTTCATTTCTCCAATCATGCTCATCTCAAATTCAGTCTTCATTTCATCTGCAAATTTATCACTAGCTTCATCTTCTCCTCCAAAGATAATATCATCAGCAAATATAACTATAACCAACAAACCATTCTCAATTTCTTTTGTGTATAAGTTACTATCTATTGTTCCTTTTATAAATCCCAATTTCAATAAATACTTATCCAATCTTGTATACCAGGTACTAGGTGCTTGTTTTAATCCATATAAAGCTTTCTTTAACTTACATACCATATCTCCTTCTTATGTCAAAGGAAAACCTTCAGGCTGCTCAATGTATACTTCTTCTTCCAATTCACCATTCAAAAATGCTGACTTCACATCCATCTGATACACTCTGAATTTCTTGTAAGTTGCATATGCTAGAAACATTCTCACTGCTTCAAGTCTGGCCACAGGTGCAAAAGTTTCTTCATAGTCAATTCCTTCTTGTTGTGAATATCCTTTACATACCAATCTTTCTTTGTTTCTTATCACTTCTCCTTGTTCATTCATCTTGTTTCTGAATACCCACTTTGTTCCAATCACATTCTTGTCTTCAGGTCTAGGGACCAATTCCCGTGTCTTGTTTTTTTCAATCTGCTCTAGTTCTTCTTTCATAGCATTAATCCAATGTTCATCTTCACAAGCTTCATTAGTAGTCTTAGGTTCAATTTGAGAAATCAAACATAAATGTACCTTATTTCAAGTCAAAACTCCTCTATCTAAACTTCCAATAACTTGCTCAACAGGGTGATGTCTTGAAGTATACCTGTTAGGTGTCATAGTTACTGATCTTGTTCTGACTGTAGATTCTTCTCTACTTTCTTCTCTATTTGCTTCTTTATTTTCTTCTCTATTTTCTTCAGTATGACTTTCATTTAGCAAATCACTATTAGTTTCAAAAAATAATTTTGCATTTTCAATGTTAGGCTGAGGTTGTGCTTCTCCACCAGATTCATAATCAAGCATTCTTTCCTGAATTTTAAACTTCTCATCAACTTTTACATTTGCACTTTCAACAATAGTCTTAGTTCTCTTGTTATAACATCTATATGATTTTCTTTTTAAAGAATATCCAAGAAATATTCCTTCATCACTTCTAGGATCAAACTTTCCTATATCATCATCTCTCTTTATATAACATTTACTTCCAAAAATTCTAAAATACTTAATTGAGGGTGTATGTCCCAACCATAATTCATAAGGTGTCTTGTTTGTATCTGCTCTGATTTTTACTCTATTCATAGTTTATACTATTGTGTTCACTGCTTCTCTCCAAAAAGTCTTAGCCAAATCATTTTCAGACAACATAGCTCTTGCTGCTTCAATTATTGACCTGTTTCTTCTTTCTGCAATACCATTTTGTTCTGGTGTTCTAGGGGCTGAAAGTTGTCTCTTAATACCATTCATTTCACAAAAGGTGTTAAATTCTCTAGATGTAAATTCACCATCTCTATCAGATCTTAAACACTTAATCTTCATTCTAGATTCATTCTCAATTTTGCTTTTCATGATCTTAAATTTATCAAATGCTTCAGATTTTTCTTTCAAAAATGCAATCCACATCATTCTTGTAAAATCATCAAGTCTGTATGAACAATCTCTAGCTTCTCTATCAATGTGAACTTCTTTTTGGGAAATGAACTCCTTTTCTGCTTTTCCATCATACATTCTTTGCAAATCATGTTAGTAGGTTTCATAATTCTAGGTAAATCTCTTACCGCAAGTGTAGTGCTCACCTTGACAATATTATCAAAGTTTATATGACAAAACCTTTTATGCCATAACCAACTATCATCAATCCTAGTTATCAAACATGTCATCTTAGTAGGATTCAACTGAAATACATTACCTTTGGTTCTGGATCCTTTTCCAATTAGATTTCCATCTTTATCTTTTATCACACAAGTTTTCTCAGAAAACCAAACTTGATAACCCTTATCAGCTAATTGTCCAACGCTTAGTAGATTATGTCTTAGTCCATCAACAAAGTAAACATCATCAGTGTTAGTCTTTCCATCAAGAGTAATAGATCCTATACCCTTAATTAAACAAGGTTCATTTTTACCAACCCTAACAACTCCTCCATCATAATTATCTAACTTAACAAACTTTCTTTTATCTCCAGTCATATGATGTGAACAACCACTGTCTATAATCCAATCAAATTTCTTTTCAACTTGTGAAACTAATGCTTTTTCTTCCCTTTTATCAGATTCAAAACTTTCTTCTTTAATTGCTACAAATCCTATTTCCTCAAAGTTATCATTATCACTGTCACTTAAATGTTTTTCAATTCCTGCTTCAAAATCTTCATCATTTGCATAATAACATTCTTTAGATCTCCTAGGTTTAAAGTTGCTTCTATACTTCTTAACTCTTTCAGGACATTTAGATGCAAAATGACCATATTCTTGACAAGTCCAACATTTAAAGATTTTCTTACCATCTAGTTCTCTTTTTACAAGTAATGAAATGCCTTCTTCAATCTTTTTATCTTCCTTAGATCTGCTACTGCTGGCATAATCTCCATTCACACTAGTACTTCTTGTAGGTCTAATGTTAAGAGCACTGAATGCTGTTTCCATTCTAGGTAGCTCTCCTGATAATCTCAAGTTCATCTCTTCTATTTCTAATCTTCCAAGAAGAGTCTCTCTTGAAAAGTTTGATGTATAAGGTATCACTTGTTCAATCATCTGCGTTGTCTACTTGAATACTGGTGTCAAAGTTCTTAGAATTTTCCATATCACTTCATTCTCTATCTTATCACCTCCACAAGACTTTATTCCTATTACAATCTTAGACATCCTACCAATATAGCTTCTAATAGATTCATCTTCCATCATTCTGATATATTCAAATGCACAAATCCAATTATGTAATCTAGCCTTCTTTGCATGTTCATCACCTTCAAAAGTAGAATGTAAAGCTTTCCAAATTGCATGAGATGTTTTCAAACATCTTACCTGACTATATTCATTCTCTGGTAGTGCTGACAAAAGTGCTTCTCTTGCAAGTATGTTACACATGAATAGATCTAGTTCATCTTTAGTTCTTGCCTCTAGATTGTCTTCCTCAATGATAGTCTTCTTATTCTTTGTAATCAACCAATAACTTGGTCCTAAACACAATAGATGTGTCTTCATCTTTTCTTTCTAGCCATCAAAATTTACTCCATCAAACTTAGGCCTTTCTTTTCTGAAATTCGCCATGGATCTCCTTAAGTTGTTAAACTTTTCTTTCAAGGACCTGCTGCTCTGATACCAATTGTTAGAAAGTAAAGATCCCCAAGCTAACTAAGAGGGGGGGGGGGTGAATTAGTTATCAGATAATTTATCCATTCAATAGCTTTAAACAATATAAGTAATGTACTGATCAACCATAGAAAGATAACCATACACAATTGCACAATAACACAAGATATGTTGACTAGGGAACCTCTTACAAAGAGTAAACCCCAGTGGGAATGATGCCCACAAAATGATGCACTAAAATGAAAGTTCCTTGTTAGAGGATGGACCCTGTTAGGAGTCTTATGAAATACATTCAGTACATATAAATCCCTGTTAGGAGATTTTGAATCCCTGTTAAAAGATTCTAACCCGGTTAAGAGTTTATGGAAGATAGAAGGACCCACTGCCCAAACAGCTTCAAGGCAAGATCTCTGAACCCACTGTCCAAAAGATCTTAGAATTATTCAATAGAATAATATGAAATATATTACCTCTTTCACACTGTGCCAAAACTGAGCTCTCTGCTACACAAGATCACAATTCCAGATCTCTGTACTCACAAGTCTTCCTTCATCATTGAATTAGCTCTTTTCTTCACTTCATGCATATATTTGCATCACAATCTTCATAGTACACATTAAAACAAGGAAAAAATCCCTTCTTATATACCAAACTCAAATAATTACAAATGAGTCGGTCCTCAATTACAAAATAATAAATTCTACACGCTACACACAGAATTCACATAAAACTGTTGGCTTCCAGATACTATAACTTTCTCCAAACATATCCTCAAAGTTTGTGCTATGAACCACATCATCATTAATGAGTCTCCAACATCCCTTTAACTATGAAAAATAATATTCCATCCCATCTAAGAGATATCCTCCGATTTTCAAACATCGCTTCACAGAAACACTGTCTAAACACTTCTTTCACCAAAATGCTCATAACTCTCACAAATGAATGAATTTATTTTTGTGCTATTAACCATAGGTTAATAACACACCAAGTAACATACCATCAACTATGCAAAAGCCAATCTATAATACAACATATGCACAAAACAAAACTATACCTTCTTTCTTGCTAATATCCAAAATATCACTATGTTGACATCAATGACAATCCAAGTCATGAATGCAACAACAACTGCTACAGAATGACTACCAAAATACTTTGCATTCATTCCTAACAAAATCCCTCCTAGATAGCTAATTTTACTACAAAAAGACATTTTCCTTTTATTAGTAGTATTTTTACTTTTTATTTAATACATTCATTAAATATACTTTATTTCACTCACTTTATTTACTTATTATAAATAACATACAATTATTAATATTTATGTAAGCATTGATATATGCATGTGCACCCACATATACACATACCTATATAAAATACAAACAATTATAACATATTTATAACATAATTATTATACATATAAAATAGATTAATTCTAACTCATAACATATACTCAAACCAACATCAGATCAAGTTCATAACATAAATTGCATTCTACTTTCCCAACTAGGATAACTTCCTAAGAAGAATTCTAAGTCCATGGTTAACCTTGAGAGTAACTTGGTTAAATCTCCTCACATCAATAGTTTGATGATCTTGAAGGCACACTCAGACCTATGTAGCCAGGTGGAGACGATGCCTGGTACCTGCATCCTACATCACCAACTGATATGCATATACATATATATATAAACATGCAGTGACAAACAAGGAGGGAGAGTGTGACATCATGTGGAACTCCTGTAGGAGTAACTATGATTGCCCCTCCTCATCCTACACTCACATCAACCAGTAAATGTCAAACCACACTAGGGTCAGTAGGGTTAGATCATAATATAAACATCATAACACAAATCAATGTAAAACACTTTACTGATAGTTCATTTCTAACCATACATCATTAAATGCTATTTTAATATTTCCAATAAACTATAGTAACCAAATATATATGCTCAAATGTCTCATAAAATGTTAACTAAATAATAATCATAGTCCATCATAAAATCCAAAGTGTCAAAGAAAAAGTCTTGTCAGCCTAACATAGGAAGATGCTAGGGTGTGCATTACATTGCTCGATCGTGCTTGGCATGGTTAGTTCACTGGCGCTTGATTATTTCCCTATTTCTTGGTGTTCTTACTTACTGACTTGATTTTTTAGATGGATCAGCTTGGCCAACTGGTACTTTTAATTTGGGTCACATTCCTCGAGTTATGGATTGACCATTGGGTATGTGGGGACCTAGATCTGGCATGTTGCATTCTCCTATGTGGATCTGGAGGATGACATGGATGATTCTATTTATTGTAAGGCTATTTGAGAGCTAACTAATGTTTTGCATTTAATATTTGTATATTTGTAAAGCCAACTTGTGGCTAGGATTTAGTATTTAAGTATATGCTTGGCTAGTTGTTTAGGGGGTGTGGCAGCGCAGTAGCAGTGGCAGTTGGAGTTGGAGTTGGGGAGTTAGTAGCTTCTGAGCTTAGACACAAGAAGATTTCTTGGTGGCCTATGTGCACAAGTTTAGATCTCTCTTGGAGTGTCTACCAGTGTCTTGTCGAGTCACAAACCTAGACTAGCTGGGAATTATATTGGATCCTACGAGATCTTGTAGCACCATACTTGTTTTGTATTTGGCTGTAATTGGGAAGCCCTTCCAACCTGAAACATTGTATGTAATAGGTGAATTGATGAATAAAATATGTATTTTACATTAGATCTAGTGTTTTTGTTGTGTAATTCCACTCTATTTTGGTTTGGCTACAAGTTTTGACAATCCTTAATTGGATTCTGCATCCTTGACCGCATCAAGTGGTATCAAAGTGAAGTTTGTTCCTGGTTGAGCCAAGTTGATCTTGTATGTTTGCATCTGGATCTTGATTTGAAGATGCCTCCAAGGAGAAATCATGAGATCTTAGAGGAAGAAGCTCCTGGAGAATTCAGTCTTGATGATTTTAGGGCTTTGCAAAAAATAAGTGCAAGATCTACAAGAGGAATTGAGAAAGAACAAGACTACCTTGAAAGAGGATAGTGATGATGAATCTAAGGAAGAAGATCATTTTGAAGAATCTATAAAAGAATCTAGAGATCCAAAGGAAAATAGAATCTTGAAAGCTATGTCTAAATTGGGAAGAGACCTAAGATTGAAGTTTTTGCATTTGCTAGAAGCCTTAGGCCAGAAGAGTTGATTGATTGGATTAATGAAATAGATGAGTACTTTGAGTATGAAGAAATAGAAGATCTTGATAGAGTCAAATTTTCAAAGACTAAACTAAAAGTTCATGCAAATATTTGGTGGAGAGAAGTTTAGTTGGAAAGAGGTAGAAGAGGAAAGGAAAATATCACTAGATGGAACCCAATGGTTGACAAGTTGAAGAAGCAATTCATTCCAGTGGATTATGAATTGGATATGTTTAAGAAGATGGAAGCTTTGAAGGAGACTAAAAAATCAGTATAGGAGTATATTGAGGAGTTTTAAAGAATCCTGATTAGGACTGGTCATTCTGAAACTAATAAAGAGAACGTTGCTAGGTATGTCTATGGTTTGAGACCTAGTATTCAAGAAGAGATACTTATTGTTTGGATGACAACAATAGGAGATGCTTATCAGATGGAATTAAAAATTGAAGAGAAGCTGAATAAGAAGTTGGAAGGTAGACAAAATAATAGGAATAAGGGTGATAATACTGGTGAGATAGTTGTTGAAAGTAATGTGGTAGTGAATCCTAAGCCTAATGTAGGATCTGGAAATAAGAACTACAATAATGGACATAGAGAAAGGTGGAAAAATGAGTTCACCGATACTTTTTATCTATGTGGTGAAGCGGGTCATAGAAGTTTTTAATGTCCTAAGAAGAAGGTGGCACTGACTACTGAGGAAGACATTATGAATGTTGCAGAAAAAGGTGAGACTTATCACTAGGAGGTTAGCTGCATGTGTTCATGAACCGATACAAAGAAGAAATTTTTTCAGTTTCAGATGTAAGTGCAAGGATAAGGTATGTAATGTCATAGTTGATGGTGGTAGTTTTGAGAACTTTTCTTCAAAATAAATGGTTAGTAACTTGAATTTGGAAAGAATAAAATACCCTAAACCTTATCAGGTTAGTTGGATACAAGATGTTTCTAAGGTTAGAATTGAGGAACAATGCTTGGTTAATTTTAATATTGGATCTTATCATGATGAGATATTATTTGATGTATTGCCTATGGATGCTTGTCATCTATTTCTTGGTAGACCCTAGAAATTTGATAGAAATGTTTTGTTTGATGGTCATACTAACACCTATGTGGTTAGGCATGAAGGATCTAGGCATAAGTTGTTACCTTTACAGGAGACAGGGATTAAGCAATGTGGAGTTATCAGGTGTTGTCCATGTGACCGTTGTGTGCTAAAATGTTGTCACACTTCTATGAGTCATTATATCCAATATTGCTTGAGAATGAGGTCTCAAATGGTGACTCATAGCTCTCTATTCATCAAGTGCAAGGGTTTATGATGGAGGCCCTCATATTAGACCTATTTTTTGCCCATGCAAGTACACCATAAAATGAGAGATTCAAAGAGAAAAAGCAAGAATGCTAATCTCCATGATTATCCAATATGTATGCAAATGAAAATGAAAGCTATTCTATATGATAACAATGAAAATTAATCTATGAAAGGAAATGCTTATGCAAGATTATTCTATGAAAGGAAATATGAATCTAATCTAATATGGAAGTGCAAGATTAATCTAAATGGATTGCCATGGGGCATGAGAGAAGAAGAAAAGAAAAATAGAAGTTGCAATATCCAAGCTCAAGTGCTCAAGAATCTTCTCCAAAATTACTCTCCAAACTTGCAGCATAACAATACAAAAATCTTCTATATGAAAATGAGAAGGAGAGGGCTCCTTATAAAGGAAAGCGGACGGTCAAGATTAAGAGGCAAAAAGAAATGAGCAATGGTGGAGATTAAATCTTAGTTGATCCATGTTCTCAAGATTATTTTAAGAGGCAAAACATGAAAAATGCCCACCACTTAAAATTATGTGCATTCAAACTGGAGAGAAAAGGGATTTTTATTTATTATTATTTATTATTTATTTTATTTCCTTTTTCAACACAAAGAGATATTTTAAGTGGGGATTTTATTAAAAGAGGAATTTTATTTTAATAAGATGATTTATTTAATTAAAAGGGAAGTTTTCTTTTAATTAAATGAGGCTTAGGATAAAATGATCAAACCTTAGGAAATATTGAAATAATTGAATTAATTATGATTTGATCAAGGAAATTGATTTGAATTGAAAATATTGCAAAGCATTGATTCAAGAAATTGATAAAGTGGTTCCATCATTTGATAAATTGAAGAATGAGGCCCAAAGTCTAGGCGACCATTTTAGGGTGCATAAATTTTCCCCTCTTTGACTAATGTGTGATCTTCATGGGAACACATGTAGTCAAAGAATGAAGTTGAAATGTGAGATGTATTTGGGATCACAAAACAACCCAGACGTGTGGTCAACGGATGGGAACACATCAGGAGAAAGATAAGATGATTGAAATGTTGGAAATTTTTATATACTAAAGTATATGACTATATATAGTATTTTAATTATGGAAAAAAATTCATATAGCAGTTTGGAGTGAGCGCACTAAGTGTAAAGATCAGAATTCAGTTAAGTGTTAAAGAATGGACAGTATACAGAGTATCGGTAGATTAGAGCATATGCGCCCATGCGTATGGATGAATTAGGGCATGTGTTGTAGGAGTTAAGGTTGTTAGACTATACTCATGCTTATTCTAGGAGTGCATAAGAATATATGTAGTGATGTGAAAGTTACAGTCAGTTGAAGTTGCACAGCTAGTGTGTGCCAGCAAAGAATAGGGCATGGAGCCGACAGTGACTATTTTGGTTTGTGATTGTAATGAAATGTTGTAGAGGCTATGTGCCCATTGTATTTAGGTTTCCAACATATGTACATGTATAATTGTAAGCACGCTTAAGCCAATTCACTTGGATGCATTGTTTGTAATTAGTTATAGGGTTGACCTAATTGTTTTGTTTGTATGAGCGTATAAATATGAGATGTGTCCATTGTAATATGTATGGAAGTTGCAATAGAGTTGTGAGAAGTAGAGAAGAGGTATGAAAAGTCAACATATGATGTTTTAGAGCTTTGGTAGAGGTCAAAGTCAACATATGATCTGACAAGCATTGTCATAGTTACAGTTTACCCAATAGATATAGTCTATATCTAATTACAGAAGGTTGTAGCCTTCATCATTTAAGTAGTGAGCTCTAGGACAATGAGTCCAATCTCCTAGTAGGGATCATTATAAAAGAATCCTAATAGGGTTTGACCCTTAACCAGGTCTACTATACTAAAAGCATTGTAAAGCTACTCCTAACAGGGTAAAGGATCTTCTAGCAAGGATCAAAAAACACCAGTGCAGAATATTGGTGGGTGTCAATTCCCATCGGGGTTTTTACCTATTTGGGTTTCCCTGTAATCATATTGGTGTCATGTGTTATTCTTATGTTTCATGTTTTATGTGAATGTTTAATTCAGTACTTAAGCATTTAAGTTAAGCATAAAGACTAAAGAGAAAAGTTAAAGTTTAGTAAACACTAATTCACCCCCCCTCTCAATGTTCCCATTCCTAACAATTGGTATCAGAGCTCTGGTCCTTAGCACATAAGTTTAACCACTTGAGGAGATCATGGACAAAGTAGAAATGAAAAATTTGAAGAAGAATCTTGAAGTAGCTCTTGAAGACCTAGACAGTTCAGAAAGAGAAATTGAGGAACTAAAAGAAAAAGTCAGTGATACTCATTTAGTTTTCAAAAGATTGAGAAAGGATTTGAAAGGATGCTCTAATAGTGATCTTGAAGACAAAATCAAGAAGTTGAATGAAGAAAATGCATCTCTTCTAAGTCATCTTGAAGAGTTTGATGACAAACTAATAAACAATCAAGATGTCTTCAATGAACAAGTCAAGGAGAACCTTCAACTCAATGAAGAACTAAAGGAAGCTAACTTGGAAATCTTGGAGCTAAGGAACATCAAGGAAAGCTTAGAATCTGAATTGAAAGAAGCAAAGAATCATATTGAAAAATTGCACACCAGTTATTATCTAATAGAATCTCAATTGTATGCAAGGAGAGCCAAGGGAGACACTAGCTGTATTGGATACAATGAAGCACAAAATCAGATTGATAAGATGCGAGCAAGAAAGGAGACACAAAAGGAATCTATTGATACTAAGAAGACTAGAGATCAAACCAAACACAATGTTAATCCTCCTAAAGATGAGCACAAGCCTGTTGAACGCACCTATTTTGCATGTAATAAGCATGGACACATTGCAAGGAACTGTACAGAGGTAGGGCCTTTCAATGGTCAATGTTATACATGTAATAGATTTGGTCATAGAGTAATAAATTGCAAGACTAGTATGAAGAACAGGATTCAACATGATCAAAGAAATCAGAATCAGACAAATTCAAGAAGTTCTCAGAATGTTACATGTCAAATATGTAACTACAATGGTCATTCAGCAAAACAATGTAAAATGGTGACTCATGTCAATGCGTCGAGGAATAATAGACCTCCAGTGATTTGTCAAACCTATAACAAGGCTAGACATATCTCAAAGTTTTGTAGATCAAGGACGCAAAGTCAAGAAAGCCCTAAAAAAATCGAAGAACCAGTTTTGGATCCTGAGGAAAAAGTGAAGTTTGTGAAGGCCTTAGAGGATGTGTGCTTGATTTGGTTAAATGGAAAGAAGGATAATGTTGATGAGAATGTATTGGATGCTTCCCCAGTGGACTCACCCTCTACTTTTTCATGAATGGCCCTCAGGGTCATATGGGGAGCTAATTTAGCTCTAGACCCCTGCATGACTAGCATAATTACTTTCAGAGTATGCACCTTTCAACTTAAGCTATTGGACTATATTGGAACCTTCATGCAAGAGTGCACATGCTAAATGTTGGCAAAGATCAAGTTTGAAATTTTGAAGTGATAGCCTGGTTTATGTAAGTTTCATTAATGGTGAATTTATTACTTTAAGTACAAAAAATTTGTTTGTTCATTTATTGCATTCATACTTAGAGTGATTGGAGAGCAGATTGAGCCTTGGAAATTCTTGTGAAGATTTGGAGATTAAGTTATCAGTGATTGTAGTGCTTTTGTTTGGTTGCATAAACCCTAGCTCATTGCACCAATCTGAAAGCCGTCAGAACATCTTAGAGATCTTTTGGAAAGCGAATATCAAGTAAGTCATGGCCACTCCTATTGTTTTTGATGTTACTGAGAAGAAGCGGTATGTTTTCAAAAGGCATCCGTTCAAGTCAACCCTAGATGACTTAGAGGGAGCTTTCTCCCGCATGTCAATGGGTGTTATGCATGTAGAAGACATAAGGGCTTACATATATTGTAAGAAGGAACCTGTTGGAATAGATAGGTTAAGGGTGCACATGGACATAATGATGAAACCAGACAAAACATTCATGAATGAATAAACAAAATGGAATGACCATCCCATTATTGAATATGCCACTACATATGAGTTCTATGAGGAAGAATGGATAAAGATCTTGTTGAGAAGAATCCATGATGATTTGTTTTGGATTGGATATGTACTAGTAAGAATCACAAGAGACCTAATTCATGAGATGACAAGCCTTTCTAGGACTGGCACTCTACTTCTAGTTGGTAAGGATGTTAGGAAGATGGTGGAGCAAGTGTGTAAATCAAGGAGTGATAAGCGTGGCATAACCATTGAGCCTATAGTGCAACCAGACATCAAATTGATGAAAATGATACTGGGCTATAGATTTCATCACACTAGTAGGGTCGATAGTGTATATGCAGGCACTATATTGGCAGCCATCCAACTTGTGCAAGAAGATGGAGAATTCAACTTGTGTGAGATCTTACACACATAGTTGATAGACAACATCAGGGCTATTAAACATGACAAGACTAAGATATTCATGTTTGGGTCCCTAATCATCTATATGTACCTTCATATTGTTGGTAAAGTGTTAAACTTGTATCTAAACAAGTCCATTGCAACCATGCCATAGATATCAAACAAGGCATGCACTGAAAGCACACTTAGAGATTTCATTACCTTGGAATTGAACACCTTCAGAGCAAGGATGTAGATGAGGTACATAATTCCTGAGAGTATTGTGGAGAAGTATAAAGATTCAATATGCTTCATGGGGGAGATTGATACTACATGTATGGAAGCTGTGGAACCTAGAACTAAGTGGATTCATCCACTTGGGTATGAGGTTGAAGAACAAGTTCTTGAAGCTTATGCATAGGTAATTTTATCAGCCCCTAAGGATGATAATGAACTTAGGTGGGGAACCTATGAAGAAAAGACTAGACAAATTGATGCTAAGCTGAACAGTGCTGCAACAAAAAGAAAGGTTGCAAAAGTTACATCAGAGATCTTAAGGATACATGGTGTTTCTCAAGAAGATCTTGACAAGGGAAGGGAAGAAAAGATTTCCATAGAATTGAAGAGTGCAGTAGTAGAAGAAGAATAGGAAGATCCTAAGATGAAGAAGATTAAGATTGAAAAAGATGACAGTCAGAAGGGTAAGGAAGAAAATACTCCTTCTACGTCCATAGAAATTAGTGATTCTATTGCTCCTCTGAAGTATGAACCAATGTTCAGAAGGAAAAAAGAAGTAAGCACTAGTCATCCATCATCACATGCTACAAGGAGTAGGAGAAACATTCAAGCACCTCCTAAGGCAAGATTCAGACCAAGTCTCAAAACTTTGAGCACAAGAATTATTGATGAAGGCAGAATTGATCAAGTGGGGAAACATTATGATTCATATAGTGAGATTGATAAATATGAAATTCATGGAATGATTATCAAGCATATGATAAAGTTCAAGAAAATAGTTCTTGAAATGCAGACCTTCATTCTAGATGAAGTTTGGAATACTTTGGAACACTTGAAGAAACAAGCCAATGAGGAAGATCAAAGGATAAGAGAAAAAGTAATAGAAGATACTCTGCCAGTTTGTTCCAAAGAAGAAGAAGCATTGATATTGAACCTAGTGAAGCCTCACCTAAGAACAAAGATGAGAAATCTACATATCATGAACACAGACTATGAGCTGATAATGAAGGAGACAAACAAAGCTTTTGAGAAGGTACTCTTGGAGCAACAGATTAGACTACCTACTGCGTCCATCACTCATACATCAAATAAGAAAGGTAAAGTAGAAAATACCTCCTATGCACTAGTGATAGGTCCTCAAGACTTAGCACCCATAGAAAAAGTTCAAACTGAAGTAGATCAGTCTGCACCCATATCAGAATCACCCAAAGATAGTACAATTATCATAGATAATGTGGAAATAGCCATGGTGGCTACTGATAAAGACTTGGATAAGTTTGAAGAAGCCTTTGTGAGTACACAAGAAGCAAAGATCTTATGCAGTAGTACTCCTCCTACTCAGCAAGAAGAAGTGAACATAGAAGACATTTCAGATGAGAAAGAAGAAGGAAAGAAAGGAGTAGAGGAAGAAAAGAAAGATGAATCCTCTGATGATCTAGTCAAGGTGAAGCAAGAGGTGATGAGTAGCACTCCCATCACTCCCTCCTCAGTATTGTTGTCAAGTTTCACTCCAGACACAAGCAGTTTGGATTCTTGGAAAGAAGAAGACTTGATAAAATTCATCATCCTAGCTATGGAGAAGGCAAAGGAGAAGTAAGTCATGAAAAATCATCTCCTAGTAGAGTCAGTAAATATTTTGAATAGTTTTCTTCCTAAGGATAAAAAGATGGTATATGTACATTCAGTTGATGATGTGAGCATAATCATCTCATAATTCAAGGTTAATTTCTCAATCCTAGAAGAGTCTGTGGCCTTAGTGGAAGAAGAGAAGTACTTGAAGAAGAGACTCAATGAATTGATGAGTAATTTTTCACTAGACTTGAACACTCTTAAGTCTAGTCAGGCATCATTAAAGGAGTTTGCAGATCAAGGAAGAAAAATCATTGCAGAATCCATGGATTAGGATAAGCTAACTGTTGCCCATTTCAAGAAGATAAAAGATGCAGAGGAAATGATTAAGAAGATAAAGAATTCAGTGTTAGATACTTCCACTAATGTGAACATGTGTAGAAATGTCTATCAAGGTTAGTTAGACATAATTGAGAAGGTAGAGAAAGAAATGGAGAAGATAAGGTCTAGACAGACTCAGTTGAGGAATGCTCTTGCACCCTCATTAGACATTCTCAATTAGAATATAAAAGAGATTGATGCGACCATGGTGACCTATGATCAAGGTCTGAGCATAGAATTGGAGAAGATGAAGAAGCTTCAATATGTATTATGCACCCATCTATAGATAGTCAATTCTCTGATAACCTTTTGGAAGACAGAGATCCAGAACCTCAAGATTTCATATCTGGATGTGTTCCCTCAGTAAGGGTATGTAGATATAATTTTTGATGCACCTTTGTCATTAATGTCAAAGGGGGAGTTGTATAGAATATGGAGTACATATATGTATAGGGAGATATAAGTTTATGTATAAAGATGTATAGAAGACAAAATGTTTTGTGTAAAGGAAGAGTTAGAGACTTGGCCATATTCCTTTGTTACCATCAATTAAAAAGGGGGAGATTGTTGGAAATTTTTCTATACTGAAGTATATGACTAGATATAGTGTTTTCATTATGGAAACAAAGTCATATAGTAGTTTGGAGTGAGCGCACTAAGTGTAAAGATTAGAATTTAGTTAAGTGTTAAAGACTGGATAGTATATAGAGTACCAGTAGATCAGAGCATATGCACCCATGCGTATAGATGAATTAAGGAATGTGCCCTAGGAGTTAAGGTTTTTAGACTATACTCATGTTTATTCTAAGAGCACATCAGAAGATATGCAGTGATGTGAAAGTTACAGTCAGTTGAAGTTGCATAGCCAGTGTGTGCCAGCAGAGAGCAGATTATGGAGCCAATAGTGACTATTTTGGTTTGCAATTGTAATGTAATGGTGTAGAGGCTATACACCCATTGTATTTAGGTTGTTGACATATGTACATGTATAATTGTAAGCACACTTAAGCCAATTCATTTGGAAGCATTGTTTGTAATTAGTTATAGGGCCAACCTAATTGTTTTGTTTGTATGAGCATATAAATATAAGATGCCCCCATTGTAATATGTGTGGAAGTTGCAATAGAGTTGTGAGAAGTAGAGTAGAGGTATGTGAAGTGAAAATATGATGTGTTAGATCTTTGCTAGAGGTCAAAGAATGAGCGAACCAAAGGAACTGATTTGACAAGCGGTGTCATAGTGGCAGTTCACCCAACAGATATAGTGTGTATTTGATTACAAAAGGTTGTAGCCTTCATAATTTGAGTAGTGAGCTCTAGGACAATGAGTCCACTCCCCTAATAGGGATCATTGTAAAATACTCCTAATAGGGTCTGACCCTTAACTAGGTGTAGTGTACTAAAAGCATTATAAAGCTACTCCTAATAGGGTAAAGGATCTTCTAGCAAGGATCACAAAACACTAGTGCAAAATATTAGTGGGTGTCAATTCCCATCGGGGTTTTTACCTATTTAGGTTTCCCCATAATCATATTGGTGTCATGTGTTATTCTTATGTTTCATGTTTTATGTGAATGTTTAATTTAGTACTTAAGCATTTAAGTTAAGTATAAAGACTAAAGAGAAAAGTTAAAGTTTAGTAAACACTGATTCAGCCCCCCTCTCAGTGTTCCCATTCCTAACATGAAAAAGATATGACCAACACCCCTATAAATAGCTAATTGTCAAGTCTCAAGCAAGGTTTAATTTATAAGTTTGATAAAGTTGAATCGAGAATTTAAGTTTGATAGGTACTGCCCCCTCATGATCGAAATCGAAATGAGATAGAGGAGAAATAGCGAATTGATAAATTTGATCAAATCGAATTAAAAATAAGGTTCCTGATGTAAGATGAAATATATAAGGATCACAGAACCAAGGTAGATCATCAAGAAAGATTATGCCCCAAGGTTGAATTAGAAGAAATGAAGTGGGGTGAAAGCCAATGGAAGATAGAAGTTTCGAAGAGGTGAAAAGAAATGGAGGGAAGAAAGAGAATGTGCCTCAAGAAAGAGAATGCCTCAAAATCAGTCAACTATTTAAGATAGAAAATTTTGATTGAGATCGTGAAATAAGATAAGAAAATGAAGATCAAAACATGATCACAGTTGATTAAAAGTCCAAAAGAAAGATGAAGGAAACCCTCTTAAAATCATAATTTTTTTTTGTATTTTTGCTACCAAGGCGCCTGTTTCCAGGTTTTCACCAAGGCACTTTTTCTAATGTTTTTGTTTTCATTTTTTGAATTTTTTGATTTTGTTGTATTTTTAGAATATTTAATTTTTTTGGAGATACATCAAAGTGCCTATTGCTAGGTTTTCACTGAGATGATCATTTTTCTGGACATTTTCAGATTTTTAGAATTTTTAACAATATATCATTTTTTGGATTTTTTCAAGATCAATAAGTATGTACAAAGGATGCCCCCAGACAAAACATGCATCATGGATAGAACTTCTTCAAGTGCAAGACATTGATAGGATCAGGGAGCTACTCTCCCTCTTCAGTAGATCATAAATAAGCACCTGTCCCAAAAGCTATTGTAATGACATAAGGTCCAAGCCAATTAGGTTCAAATTTTCCCTTTTGATCTCTATGCTATTGATTCTTAGGATTTTCACATAGGACAAGATCTCCCACTTGGAATTCTCTAGGGTGAACCTTTTTGTTGAAGGCTTTGGACATGCACTTTTGATAAACACTCATATGGTCAAATGATGCTTGACATTTCTCATCTAGAATCTCTAACTCTTGAAGTCTCATGGCACAATAGTCTTCATCTGTAACTAGACCTTTGAGGGAGACTCAAAGTGAAGGAATCTCAACCTCTAAAGGTAATACTGCTTCAGCACCATAACTAAGAGCAAAAGGAGTAGCCCCAATAGGAGCATGAATACTTGTTCTATAAGCTCATAAAGTCATATTTATTTGTAAATGCCAATCTCTACCATTCTTATGAACTATTCTATGTAGGATTTTAAGAATGGCTTTGTTTGATGCCTCTTCCTGACCATTTCCTTGCGGGAAGTAAATGGAGGACCAATATTGTTTAATCTTGAATTTTTTGCAGAGTTGCTTAAGGTCCTTATTTTTGAACTGACATCCATTGTCAGTGATAATCTTAGAAGGTACTCCATATCAACAGATGATATGGTTCAGAATGAATAAAGAGACTATCTTGCCTGAGGTGATAGAAAGTGGGACAGCTTCTACCCATTTAGTGAAGTAATCAGTAGTAGTGATAATAAACTTCTATCCACCTGATGAGTTGGGATGAATCTACCCAACAAGATCAAAGGCTCGATGCTGAAATGGCCAATTAGATATAGAAGGAATGAGCTCTCTACCTGGAGCATGTATCAGGTTACCATGTTTTTGACACTTTTCACATGACTTTGCAAAATCTACTGCATCATAGGCCAATAGTACCCACCTTAAGCAACCTTCGAGCCATGGAAAGACCATTGGAATGTCCCCCATAGATGCCCTCATGAATGTCAACTCACACTTGATTGGATTATTCCTTTTCTAAGCATCTAAGAAGTGTTCCATCTAGACCCCTCCTATACAAATCACCAAAGATAAGGGTATGGCAAGAGGCATTTCAAGTAAGGTTTCTATGTTTAGATCAATTAAAGGATGGCACCATAATGGGATGACTCATGACCAACAAGGGTACAAATAACATGGCTTTCTTGGGAGTCATAGATAGGGTGATGTAGCTCTTCCACCAAGAATTCAAATCTAGATTCATGTTGCTCTAACTGAAGGAGTAAAGAAAGTGTAGCCATAGCATTAGGTGGTTTGTTTTCTCCTCTAGGGATTTGCTAAAATGTGACAAATGTGAAGTATCATTTCAAGGAATCAACCATTTTCTTGTAAGGTACTAGTTTCTCATATTTTGTTTGATAGTCTTCATTGACTTGGTTGATTATCAGCTATGAATACCCATAAATATGTAACTCCTTGATTCTCCATTCTATGGCCAGCTTAAGTCCATTTGTTAAAGCTTCATACTCAGAAATGTTGTTCGTACATGGGAACAATAACTTGTAAGACTTAGGAATCATGTACCCATGAGGAGAAACAAACAACACACCAGCTCCTAAACCATTTTGCATAAAATATCCATCAAAGAACATCTTCCATGTTCTTTCAGTCATGTACATGAGGTGCTCATCTAGAAAGCCAACTTGAATAGGTGCACTATCTTGAATTGGGAAATCAGCCAATTGATTTTGTATGGCTTGTCCTTTAATTGCTTTACGCTCAATATACTTTATGTCAAACTCAGAAAGGATCATCATCCATTTAGAAAGTCTACCTATGAGGGTAGCCTTACCAAGTAAATACTTGAGGGGATCAATTTTTTCTATGAGGTGTATTGTGTGCACAAGTATGTAATGTCATAACTTCTGGGAAGCAAACACGACTACAAGGCAAGCTTTCTCAATGTTGGTGTAATTAACCTCATATGAAACAAGAGTATGGCTAATGTAGTATATGGCTCTTTCTTTCCCATTTTCATCAAGTTGAGCTCGTAATGCCACCAAGGAAGATTTTGTTGTTGAAACATATAGAATAAGTGGTTTCCCTAGGATATGAGGCATTAAAATAGGAGGATTTGCCAAGTATTTCTTGATTTCATCCATGCTCTTTTGAAAATCCTCATTCCAGACACATTTGACTCCCTTATGTAAGTTCTTATTGAAAGGTTGAGCTCTATCTGCCAATTGTGAAATGAACCTCCTTATAGATTGAAGACATCCTCGAAGACTCCTCATTTGACTAATATTTTTAGGGGGTGGCATATCTATAATTGCTTGGACCTTTTCAGGGTCTACCTCTATTCCTTTTTCTAAAATGATGAATCCTAGAAGTTTTCTTGAGGTGACACCAAATGCACACTTCTTAGGATTTAACCTTAATTGAAATTGTTCCATGCGATCTAGAATGACTTCTAAATCATTTAAGTGTGTGTCTCTTTTCTTAGATTTGGCCAAGGTGTCATCCACATAATCTTCCATATTTTTATGCCTCATATCATGAAAAATAGTTGAGATAGCTCATTGATAGGTGGATCTTGCATATTTTAATCCAAAAGGCATAATGTTCCAGCCATAGGTACCCCATGCACAAGTGAATATAGTCTTTTCTTGATCTTCAGGAGCTATCTTAATCTGATTATATCCAGAAAAACCATCCATCAAAGAATAGATCTCATAACCCGCCATCATGTCCACTATCATGTCTATATTGGGGAGTGGAAAATCATCCTTTGGGCATCCTCTATTGACCTCTCTAAAATCTATGGAAATGTGAATAGACTTGTCATGTTTGGAAACTAGTACAATGTTTGATATCCATTCAAAATAGTCAATAGCTCTTATGAATCCTGCACCAAGGAGTTTCTCTAATTCTACTTTGACTAGAAGAGCTATGTGAGGATGCATTTTTCTCAATTTTTGTTTGACTAGTTTTACACCCGGAGCTATGGACAAGTGATGCATAATAATATTAGTGTCCAACCCTAGCATATTTGAATAAGTCCATGCAAAATTGATCTTCTTTTTCTATAAGAACTTGGTGTAAGCTTCTTTTTCTTGTGGCAACAAAGACTGAGAAAAATGTACTATTTATGGAGCCTCATCTGTACCTAAATTGACTAGTTGTGTTGGATCAACAAGCACTAAAGATCTGTCTTGAAATTAACTAGGGAGATGATCAAGTACCTCATCCTTAGGTGCCTCAAAGAGGTTTTCACCATTAGATAGGTCATTTATTTTTAATTTTTTTGGTTCTAACACTGCCACATAGTGGTTTTCACCATCAAAACTCTTATTCTTTTTTTCTTTACTTTTTATTTTGTGACTAAGGTACTTGATGTCTAGCTTTGTCATGTTGGTAGCCAATTCACTAGTGGAAGAGACTAAAGGTTCAATGGCATTCAAGTAACAGGTTATCTCATAGTCATTTTGGAAAGTTAAGAGCTCAAGTTCTTGATAGTGTTGGGACCAATCAATGAGGTTAGGATGGGCAAGAGGTAAGTCAATGACTAGTTAAAGATTGTGAATGTGAATGGTATCATCTCTGGTGATCGTAGAGTCAGAGTCTGTCAAGTATCCCTCTAAGCTACCCAAATTAGGATTCATCCTAACTAGAGAAGTATCATCCACTAAGGCAACATGTGGGTTCAAATCTTCTAATCCTACATGTGACTCATTAGCTACATCGTGTTGAGAACTATAAGTGTGGATGACATCAACATCCCTGTCAACTATAGAAGGATGTGAGAGAGAGTCCCATTCATACTCATGTGAATCTATTTCTAAATCCTAACTAGGATTTTTACACCATGAAGGTTTGGGACATCTAGATGTGGAAGCTCTAATTTCATCAAGGTTAACATCTCTCTCCATCAAAAAAATAATATTCTTACATTGACGTTCTCTAATAGGATTTTCATCTGATTCATCTTTTTCTAAGTTTGTAACTATCACATGAGAAACTAGATTATCTGAATCTCCCCAAAGGAGACTAGTCGAAGGGACCCAATATTCACACATATCCTACTCATTTATCAAATTGGGCATGTATTATGGTTCATTCTCACTATCCAACTCATCAAGGATAGGAGCAGTGTTCTTGTTATGATTCCCAAATCCTAGGCCAACCGTCTTCTTAGACTTCCATCCAAAAAGAGCAGGATGAAGAGGTTCATCTCTAGCATCCAATCTGTGACTAAGAGGGCCATGTCCAAGATAGCCCATATTTTTGACAAAATTATACCCTCTTCCATAAGCCTTAGGAGAGGGAGAACACTTCTCATTGTGCATGTATTTGTCCTCTCTATAGATCCAATCTTTAACAACTACCTCCACTTTCTTATCTTGGATAGGCACTGAGGACTCTACAAATGTGCCAAATAAAGTCATGGCTGAAGAGGAAGGTCTCATTTCTTGTGAAGGATTTCCATAAGATCTAGGTGAAACTTGAAGCTTTGTGAGGGAGTTAAGTTGATACCCCCCCACACCAAGGTCTACCAACATGAACTTATCTTTGTACTCTACTAGGATCACATTGAAATCTTCTACTTCTCTATTGAGGGGAACATGACTACTTGCTAAAATTGAGTTGATAGATAAAGAGCTATCCCCAAGTATGTAAATTTCTACTCCATTGTAGGGGAACTTAACACATTAATGATAGGTAGATGGCACTTCTTGCATATCATGAATCCATGGTCTACCAAGTAAGATGTTATAAACAAGGGGACCAACATCAACAATTTGAAACAAAATATCCTTCTCAATAGGGCCAATCCTAATAAGAAGGATGGCCAACCCCTTGGAACTTCTTTTCACCTCATCATAAGCTTTGATAGTGATCTTCTTTCTAGTATCTATGACTTGTTCAAAATAACCCAATATCTTTAATAGACTCAAAGAAAAAATATTAAGCCCGACACCCCCATCTATCAAAAAATGCCTAACATGGGTTTTGTGGATCATGACTTCAATATGAAGGGCAAGGTTGTGTGGGCGGCTTAAAGCTTTATCATCATCTTCTAAAAATGTAAGGTAATGTGGGTTGGCAAGATGGTTAACCATGTTCTGGAATTGGTCAACGTCTAAGTTGTTAGGAACATTTGCTACATGCAAAGCATCCTCAAGGACTTTCTTGTGTCTCGGGGACATCTCTAAGAGCTCAAAGATCAAAATCAGAGCTTGGGTTCTTTGCAACTAATCAACAAGACTATAGCTCAATTTGGGATTATCTATTGGTTTTATGGTGACATTCTTAGATTCCACTTGGTTTGGTTTACTGGGTTAACTTGAATTGGGTCCTCTAATGAAAATAGGATCTTGACTTCGTGTGATAGCATTGAGAGTTTGGGATGACATTCTAGAGTTAGGACCCCTTAGCACCACAATAGGTTATTCATCAAAGATAGGAGGAGAGTCCATGTCTAGATCATAACCATAAGGATCTTTATTTCTCATCATGTTGACATTTTCCTCTACAACTTTGAGCATGTTGACAATATTCTCTGTAGCTATGTAAGTGTAATTGATCTCAGCCTTACCATTCTTAGGTTTAGAGGTTTCCCCCTTTTCATACTTGGGAAAAGGCTCTTTGAATGCCTTATGATCAGCATTGGTGTTCAATCCATCTACCTTAAGCTTGTCACTCTCAATGAGATCTTGGATGATGTGCTTAAGTTTCTAACAGTTCTCAATATTATGTCCAATGCCATTATGAAATTTGCAAAAGGCTTTCTCATCCCACCAATGTGGCTTAACATCAAGTATATGATGCTTTTTGGGATCTTGAGGATGTTCAAGATTTTTTTCAATGAGTGATTTGAAGACATCTTCATATGAATCACCAAGCTTTGCAAACTGATGCCTCTCTTTCTTAGGCTTATCTTGGTATCTTGGCTTGTGCTCTTGTTGATGAGATGCATTGAGTTTCATGGCTTGAATAGCACTAGAAAAATAAAGAACACCTTGATCTTTGGGTTGAGAGGAGTCCACAACTCTATCATTAACCACTTGTTTGTTCCTATTCCAGTGTGAGTTCTTTCCTTTATCCTTGTTAGAGTTGTTATTTTGACTAATGTTGTTGTTTTTGTTGCTGGCCAAAATTCCTTGTTCTTTCAAAACATCCTCAATCCTACATGTAGTTTCAACCATGGTGTCAAAGGAATCAAAGACCATCTTCATAACTTCATACTGCATTTTAGGAACCAAGTTGCTAACAAGGATGTCAATCTTCTCATCTTCATGAATGGTCCTAGAGTAGCGAGAGCATTTTCATCTCCACCTTTGCAAGAAAGTGACAAAGGATTTCCCTTGATTTTTATTTAAGTTGCATAAGTCCAACATGGTGACAGATCTTGAAAGGTTGTATGCAAAGTGTTGGACAAATCTATGAACAAGCTCTTCAAAATTCTTGACGAGGGTAGTTATATTGGTGAAGTATTCCATCGCTTGACCTTTAAGACTCCTTGGGAATAATCTCATAAGGTAGGAGTCATCTTGATGGAACTCAAAACTCATAATATAGAATTGACGCACATGATCATGTGGATCTCCATTACCATCATACTTGTCATATTGAGGGATTTCAACCCTTCTAGGAAAATCTTTCATGCTCACACTCTTGTCAAAAGGATTAGGACAAATTGAGTCAAGATTGAATGAGCTCTTGGGTGCTAGCATCTTTTCCATCATACTCTTCATTTTTTTGATCTCTTCTTCTTGAGATGGACCTTGTTTCTTAATCTTTCTATCCACGTCAAAATTGTAGGGGACCCTAGCACCCTTGTTGATCAAACTCTCTAGGAACTTATGTTTGTTTTTCTCCACATACCTCTCCACATACTACTACAAGAGTAGTTCTTGTTGTACTTTCATGAAATCTTGAGAGTCGAGGTCAAAACCTACACTACTACCACCAACACACATGTTGTTGTATTGAACATTGAGTTGTTGAGACAAAATCCTATCTTTCTCTTCTTGTGTGGCTCTCCTTTCTATTTATAATAAGGCTTGTCTTTCTGACTCTAGGAGTCTAAATTTATCTTCCTTTGTAGCTTGTTCATCTAGGAAGGCTTTCTTTTCATGCTCAATTCTCTTGAGTCTTTCACTTGTGTATCTTGAAGTTGTTTGGAGTGGTGAACTTGGTCTTGAATGACTAAACAAGTCATTTGTGAATGCCACATTTACATGGGTGTCATAAGGCTCTTCATCTTGACTATCATGTTGCGATTGTTCATCTTGGTAGGATTTCTTCATTTCCCTTTCAGCCCTTTGGTGTGCATCCAAATATCTAGTTGACATAAGGGGTGAAACTGGTTGATTTTCATGAGATGAACTACCAAACAGAATGTTATCTCTATGTCTTTCCAATATGTTGCCAAGACTTTTATCCCTTTCTTCCCTCTCCCTTCAAGTCATTGTGTAACTCATATCCATATCCGAATGAGAAGGTGCTAAGGATGTGCTCAACTCACTAAGATTACTCTTGGGATCAAACCAAACTACTAAGGTATTCCTAGGGGATTGATCAAAGAAGGGCTCTTTTCCCTTATGTTTTTGGTGAGTTTGAACTAATGGTAATTGGTCAAAGACTAATTGAGGTCATTTTCCTTGATTTACTTGATATCTTGTTGTAACCAACATGAAATAAAAGATCCTAGGTGATAAAATGACCCTAAGAAATGTTGGTATCAAACTAGGATAGTAAAATCACTCAATTATCCAAAAGAGAGTTGATAAGATAGAATTTTTGCAAAAGGTATAAACCAACACTGCCACAAAGGTGCCCAATAAACGGATAAGTATCCTAACACATATGGATTAGGAGGATGATTTACCCAAGTTATAATTGATTGAATTTGAATTTGGATGAAAGTGAATTGGACAAGAGATTACTAAGACTCTCCAAGTGTGTTATCAAAGAATCCAAAGGTTGATCTTCTCAACAAGGATGATTTCTAACTTATCGATTCCAAAAAAGGTCACTTGTGAAATAAAAGATTACTAATTCAAGAGGTCAAGAAACATGAACCCAAGGTGCAAATAGGCTTCTAAAACTGGGGTAAGTGACCTACTAAGATCCAGATCGACCAAGGAAAACTAAAAATGAAAGGAATCAGCTCACTATTCTGATAGACCAAGGGACTGAATCTATGAAAGGAAATTCTTATGCAAGATTATTCTATGAAAGGAAATATGAATCTAATATAATATGGAAGTGAAAGATTAATCTAAATGGATTGCCATGGGGCATGGGAGAAGAAGACAAGAAAAAGAGAAGTTGCAATATCCAAGCTCAAGTGCTCAAGAATCTTCTCCAAAATTGCTCTCCAAACCTGCAGCATAACAATACAAAAATCTTCTATATGAAAATGAGAAGGAGAGGGCTCCTTGTAAAGGAAACTGGACAGTCAAGATTAAGAAGAAAAAAGAAATGAGCAATAGTGGAGATTAAATATTGGTTGATCCATGTGCTCAAGATTCTTTTAAGAGGCAAAAGATGAAAAAAGCCCACCACTTAAAAGTATGTGCATTCAAAGTGGAGAGAAAAGGGATTTTTGTTTATTATTATTTCCTTTTTCAACACAAAGAGATATTTTAAGTGGGGATTTTATTTTAATAAGATGATTTATTTAATTAAAAGGGAAGTTTTCTTTTAATTAAATGAGGCTTAGGATAAAATAATGAAACCTTAGGAAATATTGAAACAATTGAATTAATTATGATTTGATCAAGGAAATTGATTTGAATTGAAAATATTGCAAAGAATTGATTCAAGAAATTGATAAATTGGTTCCATCATTTGATAAATTGAAGAATGGGGCCCAAAGTCTAGGTGACCATTTTAGGGTGCATACAACCATGACAAACCTCAAGAACACATGATTGATGAATCTTTTTCTACAAAATCTAGCTTGAAAGAGAAGGAGAATGATATATCTGAGGAGTTTTTGGAGATTAAGAGGTAGATGGTCTTTCTAATAGAGATAGTTCAGAAAATGATGACATTGATGACATAGAGAGATGAAAATGATACTGAATTGGCTAATGATTCCTAAGAGGATGAGATTTACCAAGGTACTGATGTGCTCAGTCGTGGAAGAGATGGTTAGAATCGGTTTTTATCAGTTGCACACAGGAAAGATAAGAGAAATAGAAAGAGGGAAGATTTGTTGTAGGGAACAGTAAATGAAGTGAAGACAACTTGGAATGAAGGACAAGAGGAGATATGGGTTAAGAACATATTTGGTATATCACTTCTGATTCCCTTAAGATGTTCCTGATTTCCTTATGAGAAAAACTTCTTAACTTGGGGTGTCTGACGTAGGAGCGTCCTAGGATTCTTGGAAATCCTGTATCAAGAAAAAATATGTTTTTTTTAAGGTAGATTGGTAGTTTTGATATCAGTTGGTGGATTATTTTCTTGGTTTTGGAGACTAGTTGCTTAGTTTTAGTGGTTACCAGGGTGCTCGATCTCTGAAGAATGATTGGTAACTAAAGGTGTCAGCTACTCCTAGCACTCGGTGATAACTGCATTGCTCGGTCATGCTTGGCATGGTCGGTTCACTAGTGCTTGGTTATTTATCTATTGGTTGGTGTTCTTTCTTACTAACTTGATTGTTTGGATGGATCAGCTTGGATGACTAATGCTTTTAATTTAGGTCATGTTCCTCGAGTTATGGGTTGACCGTTGGACATGTGGGGACCTAGATCTGGCATGTTACATTCTCCTATATGGATGTGGAGGCTGATATGGATGATTCTATTTATTGTAAGGCTATTTGAGAGCTAACTAATGTTTTGAGTTTAATATATGTATATTTGTAAAGATGACTTGTGAGAGGGATTTAGTATTTAAGTTGATGCTTGGGTAGTTTTTTAGGGGGTGTGGCAGGGCATTAGTAGTGGCAGTTGGAGTTGGAGTTGGGGAGTTAGTAGGTTGCGAGCTTAGACATAAGAAGATTGCTTGGTGGCCTGTGTGCACAAGTTTAGATCTCTCTTAGAGTGTCTACCAGTGTCCTGTCGAGTCATAGACCTAGACTAGCTGGGAAGTATATTGGATCCTACGAGATCTTGTAGCACCATACTTATTTTGTATTTAGCCGTAACTAGGAAGGCCTTACAGCCTGACACATTGCATGTAATCAGTGAATTGATGAATAAAATATATGTTTTATGTCATATCTAGTGTTGTTTTTGTGTAATTCTATTGTGTTTTGGTTTGGCTACAAGTTTGGACAGTCCTTAATTGGATTCTCCATCCTTGATTGCATCACCAAGATATTCATGTATGTTAGCAACAAGATGATCATGAAAGTTTTAGGTGGCTGGTCACATATGTGGATGAGAATCAAAATTTTCACTCTGGAGGGTTTTGATTTTTCTTTGGATGGCTTGGGGCCACCAAATGATGGTTTAGTCTAGTAAATTTTGTAGTTTCTTTCCTTTCAGTCGTGTGGTGTGTTTTCTTTTAGTAAGGGTTCCCTTATTTCAGAGAGAGAAAAGTATGGTTTTCTTATGTGGTTAGTCCATTGTACCATGAGATTCTAAATTCTCTACAAGCCCACATCGGGCACGCGTCCCCAGTTACAACCACTATTGGAGCTCAAAAATCTTGGATTGATTTTTAATCAATTTTTAGAAATTTTCCTAAGGAAAAGTTTGTGCCCTTGAAAGTAATTCTGAAAGGCAAAGTCTGAGTGCAAAGGAAAAAAGGTCACATTGTTTTTCATGAGGAACCCCTAGGGTGATGTTTTCATCACCTATCATTTGGAATATGTAGTGGGTTTCAGCTCCTAGATTTCAATTCTGGTATGTTTTAGAAGTACCCATTTGGAGGTGTTTCCCCAAATTTACATTGTGTGTTTCCAAAATTTCATAAAGTAACCCACTTGAGAGGATTGAATCTTATGCATAATGGATAGTCATAGCATGTGGGCTATTGGAGTATGTTGTAGGTATGAGAGTGAGTCTCCATGTCAATGTTTATCCCTCTATGCGTTGGTTTGATCACTTTTCCAGAGCCATTCCATTTGCAATTTGTTAAGTTACTTTGACTGTGTAGGATACAAAATTTTAAATGACCTACTTTATGGTTTCCCAAGGTACATCCGGTTCAAGGACAACTAAATTCAAAAGTTTTTCTACATTACAGAGCTGGAATTTTACTTCCCTAGTGATTTTTGGACGATGCCAATCCGTTTGGTCACTTTTCTCAGTCATTTCCAAATCAAGTTTATGCATTTTTCACTGTTTCAAGTTCAGAAAATTCTAAAGTGCTGACTTTGGTATTTAATTTTAATTGACCATTTGATCTTTTGGGAAACATAATTATAGATTCATTTTCCTTGTTGTTGGAGATTTTCCAGGAAGCCAGTGTTGACTATATGTTTGTCATTGATGACAACATATGGTAAGTAGCATGCGTAGAAGACTTATGTAGTAAGATTTATATATATGAAGCATGGACATGTTATCAGCATGATATCATGGACACAGAGTTTGACTGTTAGTAGAGACAGTTATATTACAGTTTCTATCAGCAGTGTTCTTGACAAAGTAACAGGCAGTGTTCTATGTATGGTTGTCTGTACAGTTGTCATGATGCCTTGCACCCTTGCATATGTTATGAAGACATGTTAGTGATGATACATTCATGGATGTATAGTTTGATGTTTAGTAGAAGTAGTGTTATGCAGTCACTATTTACCAGTAGCAATTTCCTATGTTTGTTCAAAAGAGCTGACAGAGATTATATTGATTCTAGAGTTGTGCCTATCATTTGGGTATGCACCCTAGGATTAGAGCTTGGACAATACTTATTTATGTTCATTTAAGAGTGCATGAGTTAATTTAGCTTGAGGAGAAAGATCTAGTTGTTTTGCTAGAACTGACAGTGTGTAGCGTGCGTCTACAATTATCTTATTGGAAAAGTCCCAAAATATGTTGTACACTTAGTAGAGCTGACTGAATTATTATTGGAGTTTGTTATGGTTTCTCTAATATGATTTGAAGGTGGTTCTAATAGGTTGACTTGATTATATCATTTATAGGAAAGATATTTATAGGCAGTCATTTTTTATTGCTCAAGTGTGGTTCATGGTTGAGAAGAAGAGTAAAGAAGAGTGTGTGAAGTGTTGAGCCATCAAAAGAAGGTCAATGTGACCAAGTAAAGTATATCTGCCATACATTGGAACTACTCCAGATAGTAGGTCAAATTTCAATTCACCAAGATCCAGATATAGTGTGTATTTGTTAAACAGAAGGTTGTAGCCTTCACCCCTTTGAGCAGTGTGCTCTTGGATAGTGCATCCTCTCCCCTAACATAGACTATTGTAAAAGACACCTAACAGAGTCTAACCCTTGATAAGGTCTACTGTACTAAATATATTGTAAAGCAACTCCTAATAGGATTAAGGATCTTCTAGCAAGGATCATAATACACTAGTAAAGAATATTAGTGGGTGTCAATTCCCATCGAGGTTTTTACCTATTTGGGTTTCCCCATAACCAAAATATTGGTGTTGTGTTCAATTGTTCTTTGATTGTGTTTGTGATTTATGTTTAAGTATACTTAATTGGATAAAGAATTAAAACTTGTAGATAACTGATTCACCTCCCCTCTTAGTTATCTCTTGGGACTATTCCTAATAATTGGTATCAGAGCCAAGTGCCACAGAGAGAAATTTTAACAACTTGAGGTTGATTAGATGGCACTCTTCAGAAAAGAAAGTCCTAAGTTTGATGGAGAGAATTATCTTGATTGGATGAACAAGATGGTGACTCATTTGCAATGTGTTGGTTTTGAAGTTTTTGATGTAACTATCAAAGAAGTCAAGATCCCTACCTTAAAAGACCTTGCAAAGGATGATGCTACTAAAAGAAAAAGGAATTGTCTCATCATAATGCAATAGCTAAAGAAGCCCTTATCAGCACCCTACCTGATAGTGAGCTCTTAGAAATAAAGAAGGTCGATACAAATCACAAAATATGGAAGTACCTCAAAGACATATTTGAAGGAGACAAACAAGAAAAGGATGGACGCAGAAAGACATGGAAGAAAAGATACAATGAATTAGAGATGTTTCCTGAAGAAAACATCAGAGCTTACAATCAAAGGAGCAATGATGTAGTTGCTGGAATTAGGAACAATGGTGGAGAGATCTCAGTGGAAGACATTATGAACAAATTTATGACTACTCTCAATCCAAAATATGAAAAGAAGATCAACATCTTTGATGAGACCGTGCAGCTTACATCAAATTTAAAAAGAGAGACCTTGATCAGCAAAATCTCAGCTTTTAAGATTTCAAGATTGAAGACAGAACCTAAAAGTGAGACAACTCTCAAAGCTACAATCCATGGTAAGAAATCTACAAACACTTCTGGTAATTTTGATGATGATGATGAAGAGAAAACTCTAGATGATTTCATTGCTATGATTCCTAAAAGAGAAAAGAAAGGAAAAGGAAAATATGAAGGACAATTTCCATTCAAATTCTTTTCATGTAATAATATTGGTCACTTTGCATCTAAGTGTTCCTTAAGAACTAAAAATTCAAAAATGACTACAATTATAAATACTCTAAGGCATTTTACTATGCTGGAGATGGCGTTAAAGATGATGATTCAGCTAAAGAAGAAATTGGATTCATTGCTATTATAGACAAAATGAATAATAAGAAAGATCATAAAGATAAGAAAGAGCAACAAGAACTAGCACTGATTTCACATGTTGATCTAAGGATAGACTAGATTATAGAAAGTGGTTTTCACATCACATGAAAGGTGATAAAGATAGATTTGTTCATCTAGACAAATACAATGGAGGCATGTATAGGTTTGGAAATAACACTCCTAAACCTATCATTGGTAGATGAGCTATCACATTGGATGGAAAGAGCAATACTAATGATGTTCTATATGTAGATGGTTTGAAACATAACCTTCTTAGTGTTGGGAAGTTACCTGGAAAAGGTTATCAGTTGGAATTCAAAGATGAAAAATGCATCATTAAAAACAAGGATGGTGTTATGATTGCATCAGCATCAAAGACTAATGGTAATGTTTTCCACCTCAATTTAGAAGCAAGTTGTTTTGTTGCTAAAGTTAATGATAGTTGGTTCTGGCATAAAAGACTATGTCATATCAATTTTTATAACATAGTAAAGATAAACAATGTAAAAGTAGTAAGAGATCTACCTAGCATAGCAAAACCAATTGATACTATATGTAGGGAATGTGTGATGGGAAAGCATGTAAGAAACTCATTCAAGAGCAAGCACAATTTTAAAGAGAACAAGTTGGATCTGATTCATACAGACCTATGTAGACCAACTACAAAAGGATCATAATATGGTGAAAGGTATTTCATTATGTTTGTTGATGATTATACTAGAATGATGTGGGTTGCCTTCTTGAAAGATAAGTAAGAAGCATTTGAAAAATTTAGGATATTCAAGGCTAAGGTTGAGAATGAATCTAGACTTAAGATAAAATGTCTAAGATCGGATAGAGGAGGAGAATTCACCTCTGACAGATTCTATGAGTACTATGAAGAACATGGCATAAAGAGAGAGTTGAGTGCACGTAGAACCCCTTAGCAAAGTAGAATTTTAGAGAGAAGGAATAGGATCATCCTTGATACAACGTGCACCATCATGATTGAAGGAAAAGTTGCACACACCTATTAGAGAGATGCAATAAATACAATAGTCTATACTATCAATAGAATTCAATCAAGACCTAGTGGTGACAAGACACCATATGAGCTATGGTTTGTTAGTGTTCCCATAGTGAAATACTTTAGAATCTTTGGAAGTGAGTGCTACATCAAGAGGGATGAAGTAGTAGGCAAGTTTGATGGAAGAAGCGATGAAGGTATTTTCCTTGGTTACTCTACAAAAAGCAAAGCTTATAGATGTTACAATTTAAGGTTAAAGAAGATCATTGAAAGTACTCCCATTAAGATTGATGAAAAGTTTATGGTTTAAGAAAGATATCATGATTACTCACCTATGATTGAAGAAGAACCTAGAACTTCCACTAGTGAGACAATTGTTGAACATATGTTTGATAGCATTGATGTGTTATTCAATGACCTTGAGACAAGTGAAGCAAAAACTCCAAAGGTTGATGAGACAACATCACCTAAAGTTCCAAAGTTTCCCTCTAGATATCACTCTAAGGATGACATCATTGGAGATCAAAGAAGAAAAGTCACAACAAGATCAAAAGCCAAGAGTTCTACAAGAAGTGAAGTGGTATGTTTACTATCTTAGATTGAACCTTTAACTATTGAAGATGCATGTAAAGATTCAGATTGGCATGATGCTATGAAAGAAGAACTAGATCATATTATCAAGAATGATACTTGGAAATTGGTCCCAAGACCTAGTGATAAAAATGTGATAGGAAAAAAATGAATAATTAGAAATAAGATGAATGAGGATGTAACAATAGTGAGAAACAAAGCAAGATTAGTATGTAAAGGATATGTGCAAAGAGAAGGTATTGACTATTCGAAGACCTTTGCACTAGTCAGTAGGTAGAATCTATTATTTTTTTTTAGCTTTTGTAACATTAAAAAACTTCAAAGTCTATCAGATGGATGCTAAGTCAACATTCTTAAATGGTGAACTAAAAGAAGAAGTATACATTGAGCAACTAGAAGGATTCACTCTATCAGACAGACCTGATATGGTGTGTAGATTAAAGAAAGCCCTCTATGGACTAAAGCAAGCCCCTAAAGCATGGTAGAGAGACTTGATGGATACCTATCAAAGATTGGATTCAAGAAAGGAGAAGCATATTGTAACCTATTTATAAGAGAGACATCTGAAGGACTACTACTTATGGCTATATTTGTTGATGACATTATCTTTGGAGGTAATGACAAATTAAGTGCAGAATTTTTCAAAGCAATGCAGAGTGAATTTGAGATGAGTATGATTGGTCCTATTAGATACTTTTTGGGACTAAATGTGCAACAGACAAAAAAAGGAATTTTTATTAATCAGTCCAAGTGTGTGAAAGAGATACTGAAGAAATTAAAGATGGATGATTGCAAGCTAGTAGGAACACCTATGAGCACTGGATGCAAGCTTACAAAAGAAGATGACTCACCAGTAGTATATACAACATTATACAAGTCTATGATTGGAAAACTCATATATCTTACTCAAACTAGACCTGGTATTTCTAATGTAGTTGACATAGCTGGAAGATTTGCAAAAGAGCCTAAACAAAGTCACCTCATGGCAGTAAAGAGAATATTTAGATATTTACAAGGCACTATAGATTATGGTCTATGGTATCCTAATTTAGAAAATGTTGACCTTCATGTATATATTTATGTTGATTGGGCAGGATACGTTGACGATAGAAAGAGCACATTAGGTGGAGTAGTGTTTCTTAGTGATAGACTTGTCACTTGGACAAGCAAGAAGCAAAATTGAATTTCTCAGTCAACAACAAAAGCAGAGTATGTTGCAGTAGTACTGAATTGTTCTTCAATTGTTTGGATCAAGAAAATGGTAAAAGTTTTTGGAATTCATATTGATTATCCTATTATTATTTATTGTGATAACACTAGCACTATTGATATGTCTAAGAACCTTGTGATGCATGCAAAGACAAAGAACATTGAGATCAAGTATCACTTCCTAAGAGAGAAAGTGGTAGAGAAAGAAGTCAATTTGGACTATGTGAATACTAAAGATCAATTGGTAGACATATTCACAAAGCCCTTTCCTAAGGATACTTTTGAGTATCTCAGGTAGAAGTTTTGAGTAATTCCCTTCCCTGATTCTTCTTAGAAGAAAGAAGAAAAGGCATCAATCCTTAGGGACTGATGGAAGGTTGACTACTCTACCTCAGGAGTAGTACTGGTGCTTAAACTGATTAGTGCTCTTTTCCATTGATGTCAAATGGGGAGTAATATATAGAGTCATTAAAAATAGAAGCAAAGTAGGAATAATATACTGAGGGGGATTAGTATTCTATTTTGGAAGCAGTTGAGTTGAGGAAATGGAGAATATTGAAGAATATTGTAGTAGATGGAGGATTCATCTTTGGGGTAGTTTTGATGACAAAATGGAGAATGCTATAAAATAATTTCTCATTGGATTGATGGTGGTTTTTCATTCCATATGTTTCCATCAATGCAAAAGGGGGACATTGTTGGAGATTTTCCAGCAAGCCAGTGCTGACTGTATGTTTGTCATTGATGAAAAAAAATGGTAAGTAGCATGCATGGAAGACTTATGTAGTAATATTTATATATGAAGCATGGACATGTTATTAGCATGATATCATGGATGTAGAGGTCGACTGTTAGTATAGACAGTTATATTACAGTTTCTATCAACAGTGGTCCTGACAGAGTAACAGGCGGTGTTCTGTGCATGGTTGTCCATACATTTTTCATGAAGCTTTGCACCCTTGGATATGTGATGAAGACATGTTAGTGATGATACATTCATGGATGCATAGTCTGATGTTTAGTAGATGTAAAGTTATGCAGTCACTATTCACCAGTAGTAGTTTCCTATGTTTTTTCAAAAGAGCTGACAAAGATTATATTGATTCTGGAGTTGCGCCTATCATTTGGGTATGTGCCCTTGGATTAGAGCTTGGAGAATAGTTAGTTATGTTTTGTTAGGATCACATGACAGGGGACAAAGATAGATTTTTTAATTTGGATAGATACAAAGGAGGCATGGTTAGATTTGGATGGAAATAACATCATTGATGACATTCTATATGTTGATGGTTTGCATCATAATCTACTAAGTTTTGGATAGTTTCTTAACAAAGGTTACCGATTGGAGTTCAAAGACAACAAGTGCATCATTAACAAGGAAGGAGAAAGGATTGCATTAGGATAAAAAACTAAAGATAATGTTTTTTAGCTTAATTTAGAAGCAAGTTGTTTTGTTTCTAAAGTAGATGATAGTTGGTTATGGCACAAGAGACTATGTCACATCAATTTTGATAACATAGTAAAGATAAGTAATGTAAAGGAAGTTAGACTTAGAGTTGAAGATGCATGTAATGATTTAGATTGGCATGAAACAATGAAAGAAGAGCTAGATAAGATAATTGAGAATGATACATGGGAATTGGTCCCTAAGCCTAGTGATAATAATGTGATTGGAACCATGTGGATATTAAGAAATAAGATGAATAAAGATGGAATAATAGTAAGAAACAAAGCTAGATTAGTATGTAAAGGGTATGCGCAAAGAGAAGGAATTGATTATTCAGATACATTTTCCCCTATAAGCACAGTGGTGTATCATCCTAAAATGGAAGCACTTCCATGATAAGAGTGTTTAGCCTCGTAGTAAGTGGTCTAGGGTCATGTTAAGAAACTTGATTAGGTCTTTGCATGTATTTGGCTTTCTCCCCCTGTTCTACTTCTCTCTGCACCTGATTCCACTTCATGTCTGCATTTCCTAGCATTATGGACTGAGATCCTGAGGTTTCTAACCTCAAGGTAAAAGTTGACCTTGACTCTAACATGGGTCAGGGTCAACCTTGACTTTGACCTAGGGTAGAGTCTACCTCATCCTTGACCCACATTTCAAATTTTGGGATTTTTTGATTTCTGGGTATCGGGTTTTAGAAAGATTCTTTTTCCCACCTCCAGGTCGGCCATTTTGGGTTTTGGGATGGTAAATCCTTAATTTCATTTAATATAGGTATATTTATAAAGGTTAGGACCTAATTGGTAGTTAATTCTCCAAGGTGGCCCCTCTAGAAGATTGTGCCCGAGTTCACTATAAAAGGAGGCCTTCCTCTCTCATTTTCACAATCACACAATCAAGCAATTTCATGATCAAGCTCTCAAGTGAAATCAAGAAAGAAAGAAGGAGAAGGAAAGAAAGCAAGAATTTATTCATCTTCAAGTCTAAGTATCCATTCAATAATTCAAGCATTCATTAAGGAGATCCATTGTTAGCCATTGAAGGATTCAATCTCTTTGGAGCCCCCTTGAAAATCCATCCTTCTACATCCATCCAAGCCTCCTCATATGCAAAGACCCATTCAATATTGGTGTTGGAGATCAAATGACATTGATTTGAGACATCCTACATTCATTCTACATCCATTAGAGCATCCCTACTTGCATATTTGAGGATTTGAATCCTTGACATGGACTTCAACTTAAGCAAGGTGAACTGTTTCATTTACTTTGTTAATGTACAATTCAATTTCAATTCAATTTCAAGGTTAATTCAAAACTTGGGGTTTGACCAAGGCAAACCCCCCATACAAACAACACAAACCCTCTTTTTCTTGTAGGTACAGGTGCAAAACTATGGATCTGAGCTTGGATTTGGATACCCTTTTTGGTGAACTTCTAAGATCAATGAACAAAGTCAAAGTTATCCTTCAGAATATTAATGTAGCCTTTGACCTTTTATCAGGGTCAAAGACTACCTGTTGTCATAAAGATAAAAAAAATTTGGGTTTTCTTCGTCTCGACATTTCCAGTTTGAAACAGGTTGCAAACTTGCTCAAAACTACACACAGACATCAGAAATTGACATTTTCCAGATCTACCCTATTTTGATGTTAGTACTTGCCTTTCAATTATTTTAGATTTCAAACACAACTCCTTTATAGGGAAATATAAGGTTTTTCTTCCTCTTTCATATTCTCTATAGATTGATTCGATTGTGTATTAACCTTTTGGTTGATCAATTTGGATCTCTCCTTTGGGAATTTGGATTTAGAAGTAGATCTCATATTTCCCCCATACATTTTAGGGTGAACCTAATTTCATCCTATTTATTTTGGTAAACCTGACATACTTACTCTCCTTTCTTTTGTGGAATTGGATGCCCTATTTTATTTTATGGTATTAGATTTCCTTTTTATCTTGTTGGTATTAGATTTCTCTTTTATCTTAAATCTTACATGCTAATTAGATTTAAAAATTACAAAAATATTCATGCTTTATGTGTTCTTAGTTTATTTCATTTGCATTACATTGGTTTATGAGCTTTACTACTACTAGTCCTACTTATAACATTCCAGTTAGAAGAAGTCATAGACTCATGGGTGCCTTTGATCCTAAATCTTCCTCTCCTTTCCTTAGGATCCCAGATGATAATTTGATTCTTCATGCTTCTAATCCTATTGTGGAGGAAAACTCTTCTCACTCATCTCATGATGAGGATGATGCTTTAAGAGTTCCTCCTGCATAGTCCAAAAACTTTCAACTGAACTTGATAAAATGGTTAATTGGCTTATTCAAGAGAACCATAATCAAGATTCTATTCAAGATATAGAGGCTCTTAAGAAATTTCTTTGTGATAGTGATCAAGGTGTTAACCTCTTACATGGCATTACTCACATCATTCATTCAAATGTTAAATCTCTAGCTCAAGAAGTTCAAGATTTAGGGTTGATTCCTCCTATCACTAGTGTAGAACCCTCTTCTAATCCTTTACTTGGTATTCCTATCTATACTCCCTCTTTGGTGACTATGATGGTTCCATCTATTCCTATCAGTGTTCCTCCCATGTCCCTTCCTACATCACAACCTTCCTATCATAATATTCCTTTTACTTATTCCAATCTGCTTCCAACTGTAGTTCTTAGTGTTCCTCTAATTGTGTCTTCTATTCCTGTAGCTTCTTACACTTTACCTAGTGTTTCTAATGTTTCTATTCCTCCTATTTCATCTAATGATTCAACAATCATCAGTTTGGCTCAAGCTATGTCATCCTTACAACAACAACTTGCCTCTCTAACTCAAAACAAATTTAGTGTTTCTACATGTGATATGGGAAGTCCTCTGTCCTGAGACATTATTCATACTCCTATTCTTCAGCAAGTTGATATGCCTCATCTTGAGAATTACAATGGAAAAGGAGACCTCTTTCAACATGTTAAAACAATCCAAATCCTTTGTAGTGATTATGCTCATGACCATAGGATTTTAGCCAAACTGTTTGTTAGAACCTTTCATGACAAGGCCTTACAATGGTATTATTCCTTGCCTCCTTATTCTATTGATTCATTTCCACAACTTGCTAATGCCTTTATTCAACAATTTCAAAATAATATTGGCTTGCAAGTTTCTTTGACTGATTTGATGCATTGTAAACAAAGTCCTAAGGAAAAATTAACTAAATTTATTGGTAGATTTAAGCTTTTGTATGCTCAGATTTCCTATCCTATTCCTGATATTGATATTCAACATATGTTTATTTCAAATTTGTAAAAGGATATTAGAGATAAGATTCTTCTTATTGAATTTACCTCTTTTCAACAACTTTGTGCAGCGCTTCATCATTATCAATTACAAGTGATTCAATTTGAGAGCATCACTCCAATGGCTCCTATTTAAGTTGATAAAAGTGATGCTACTCCTAATCCAAACAAATTTCAAAAATTCAACAACTATGTCAAGATAAAAAAAATAAGCGGATGCAGTTCCTAATCAAGTTGTTGTTGCATCTCATAATACCACTTCTACATCCACTTCTTTTTTATCAGATCGTATGTTTACTCCTCTTTTTGAATCTTTACATGCTATTATGAATAGGTTGTTAACTACTAATATGATTACTTTACCTCCTATTTGACATCTTTTACCTGCTACGATTGCATCTAAATCTTTTGATCCAATAACTTTTTTTCAATATCATTGTTAGAATGGTCATGATACTGAGAAGTGTTATTCTTTAAAACATAAGGTTTGAGACTTAATCAATTCTAATGCCTTATCTATGGATAATATTTATGGTAGTGAGAACAAATATGTCTCTCCTCCTAATCAAAACCTTCAAATCTATACAAATCCTTTACCTATGGATGATACTAATACCATTTATCATCCATCTTCTATGGAAATTGTGTATGATTCAAAGATGGATGATCTCAATCATGTTGTTAATCAAGTGGAGCATGTTGATCAATCAGTATCTCCACCTCAACCTCAGATTCAACCTCAAGTTCAATCTCAACCTCAACCAAAACTTAAGCCTAAATTGAAAACTCATGCTAAACCTCGACAACAACCTAAGAATAAAAGACCTCGGGAGCTTTTTATTACCTTTGATGATTTTGAGACTATTAAGGCTCCTGATGGTCCCCTTTATACATATGCTAGGATTTCTCAGAAATCTACTCGTGGTTGTATTGTTGATCCTACATCCTTAGTCAATGTTATTACTGAAGAAAATATTTTTATGAAAATATTACTATGTGATTCTTATGATACATCAGATGTGTGGATTTAGAATTCTAATGGTTTTCTTTATCCATCATTTGGTTCTATTACTTTACCGGTTGAACTATGTGGAAAACTTGTGAACACTACCTTTGTTATTGTTCCTACTTTTGATCAATTTCAAGTTAATCTTGACTTTCCATGGTTGAATGCCATGCACACTATTGCTTCACCTATCCATAAGTGCTTTAAATTTTTTCATGATGAAGAAATGAAGATGGTTAATCATAGTTTATATGAAGCTTTTAGGCCTAGAGTGTTGGACATTTGCCAGCAAGCTAGTGCTGACTGTATGTTTGTCATTGATGACAACATATGGTAAGTAGCATGCACAGAAGACTTATGCATTAATATTTATATATATGAAGTTTGGATATGCTATTAGCATGATATCATGGATGTAGATGTTGACTATTAGTACAGACAGTTATATTACTATTTCTATCAGTAGTGTTCCTGATAGAGTAACAAGTAGTGTTCTATGTATGGTTTCTCATACAGTTGTCATGAAGCTTTGTGCCTTTGGATATGTGATTAAAACATATTATTGATGTTACATTCTTGGATTCATAGTCTATTAATTAGTAGAAGAGAAGTTATGTAGTCGCTATTCACCAGTAGTAGTTTCTTGTGTTTGTTCAGAAGAGCCGACAAAGATTATATTGGTTCTAGAGTTGCACCTATCATTTGGGTATGCACCCTTGGATTATATATTGGAGAAGAGTTAGTAATGTTTGGTTAAGAGTGCATGAAGTAATTCATCTTCAGGAAAAAGATCCAGTTCTTTTGGTAGAGCTGACAGTGTGTAGTCTGCGTCTACAATCATCTTATTGGACATGTCCCAGAATGTGTTGTGTGCTTAGTAGAGTCAAGTAAATTATTATTGGATTTTTTTATGACTTCTATAATATTATTTCAAGGTGGTTCTAATAGGCCAACTTGATTATATCATTTAGAGGAAAGGTATTTATATGCAGTCATTTGTGATTGCTGAAGTGTGGCTCATGGTTGACAATAAGAGAAGAGAAGAGTGTGTGAAGTATTGAGCCATTAGAAGAAGGTCTATGTGACCAAGTAAAGTATTTGTGCTATACATTGGATTTGATCTAGACATAAGGTCAAAGAAAAATTCACCAATATCTAGATATAGTGTGTATCTGTTAAATAGAAGGTTGTAACCTACACCCCTTTGAGTAGTGTGCTATTAGACAATGCATCCTCTCCCCTAACAGGGACTATTGTAAAAGACTCCTAATAGGGTCTGACCCTTGACTGGGTCTATTGTACTAAATATATTGTAAAGAAACTCCTAACATGGTTAAGGATCTTCTAGCAAGGATTATAATACACTAGTACAAAATATTAGTGGGTGTCAATTCCCACTAGGGTTTTTACCTATTTGGGTTTCCCCGTAACCAAAATATTCATGTTGTGTTCAAGTGTTCTTTCATTGTGTTTATGCTTTATGTTTAAGTATACTTAATTGGATAAAGAATTGAAACTTGTAGATAACTGATTCATCCCCCCTCTCAGTTATCTCTTGGGACTATTCCTAACAATTTGTATCAGAGCCAAGTGCCTCAGAGAAAAATTTTAACAGCTTGAGGTTGATCAAATGGAACTCTTTAGAAAAGAAAGTCCTAAGTTTGATGAGAGAATTATCTTGATTGGAATATACAAGGTAGATACAACCCATAAATTATGGAAGTACCTAGAACTCATATTTGAAGGAGACAAACAAGAAAAGGATGTGCATAGAAAGAAATTGAAGAAAAGATATAATGCATTAGAAATGCTGCCTGAAGAAAACATCAGAGCTTACAATCAAAGGATTAATGAAGCAGTTGTTGGAATCAGGAACAATGGTGGAAAGATCTCAGAGGAAGACATTATGGATAAATTGATGACTACTCTAACTCCAAAATATGAAAACAAGATCAACATCCTTGATGAGACCATGTATCTTACATTGAATTTCAAAAGAGAGACCTTGATCAGAAAAATTTTATCTTTTGAGATTTCAAGATTAACGACAGAACCTAAAAGTGAGACAGCCTTCAAAGCAACAGTCCATGATAAGAAAACTGCAAACACTTCTATTAATTTTGATGATAATGATGAAGAGAAAAATCTAGATGATTTCATTGCTATGATTTCTAAAAGAGAAAAGAAAGGAAAAGGAAAATATGTAGGTCAATTCCCATTCAAATGCTTTTCATGTAATAAGATTGGTTACTTTGCATCTAAGTGTCCTTTAAGAGCTAGGAAGTTCAAAAATGACTACAAGCCTAAATACTCTATGGAATGTTACTATGCTGGAGATGGAGTTTCAGATGATGATTCAATTGAAGAAGAAATTGGATTCATTTCTATTATAGAGAAAATGAATAATAAGACATATCTTGAAGATGAGAAAGAGGAACAAGAACTATCATTGATTTCTCATGATGATACAAGGATAGACTAGATTATAGATAGTGATTGTTAACATCACATGAGAGGTGATAAAGATAGATTTCTTCATGTGGAAAAATACAATGGTGGCATGGTTAAGTTTGGAGATAACACTCCTAAACCTATCATTGGTAGAGGAGCTATCACATTGGATGGAAAGAACAATACTGATAATGTTCTATATGTAGATGGTTTGAAACATAACCTTCTTAGTGTAGGGTAGTTACTTGGAAAAGGTTATCAGTTGGAGTTCAAAGATGAAAAATGAATCATTAATAGCAAGGATGGTGTTATGATTGCATTGGGCTCAAAGACTAAAGGTAATGTTTTCCAACTCAATTTAGAAGCAAGTTGTTTTGTTGCTAAAGTTGATGACAGTTGCTTGTGGCATACAAGAACATGTCATATCAATTTTGATAATATAGTAAAGATAAGAAATGTAAAGGAAGTTAGAGATCTACCTAGCATAGAAAAACTATTTGATACCATATGTAGGGAATGTGTGATGGGAAAGCATGTAAGAAACTCATTTAGGAGAAAGCACAATTCAGGTTAGAACAAGTTGGATCTGATTCATACAAACTTATGTGAACCAACTCAAACAAGATCATACTATGGTGAAAGGTATTTCATTTTGTTTGTTGATGATTATACTAGAATTATGTGGGTTGCTTTATTGAAAGATAAGTTAGAAGCATTTGAAAAATTCAAGATATTGAAGGCTAAGGTTGAGAATGAATTTGGACTAAAGATAAAATGTCTGAGATTGGATAGAGGAGGAGAATTCATCTCTGATAGATTCTATGAGTACTAAGAAGACCATGACATAAAGAGACAGTTGAGTGCACCTAGAACCCCTCTAAAGAATGGAATTATATAGTGAAGGAATAGGATCATCCTTGATCCAGTGCACACCATCATGATTGAAGGAAAAGTTGCACACACGTATTGGAGAGATGCAGTCTATACTATCAATAGAATTCAACTAAGACCTAGTGCTAACAAAACACCATATGAGCTATGTTTTGGTAATGTTCCCTCAGTAAAATACTTTAGAATCTTTGGAAGAAAGTGCTACATCAAGAGGGATGAAGGAGTAGGCAAGTTCAATGCAAGAAGCAATGAAGGTATTTTCCTTGGTTACTCTACTAAAAGAAAAGCTTATAGATGTTACAATTTAAGGTTAAAGAAGATCATTGAAAGTGGTCATGTTAATATAGATGAAAATTTTATGATTCAAGAAACATATCATGATTACTCACCTATGATTGAGGAAGAACCCAAACCTTCCACTAGTGAGACAATTGTTGAGGAGATGTTTCATAGCATTGATGTCTTATTCAATGACCCTAAGACAAGTGAAGTAGAAACTCCAAAGGCTGATGAGACATCATCACCTAAAGTTCAAAAGCTTCCCTCTAGATATCACTCTAAGGATGACATCATTGGAGATTAGAGCAGAAAAGTAACAACAAGATCAAAAGCCAAGAGTTCTACAAGCAATGAAGCGGTATGTTTACTATCTCAGATTGAACCTTCAAGTGTTCAAGATGCATGTAAAGATTTAGATTGGCATGATGATATGAAAGAAGAACTAGATCATATTATCAAGAATGATACTTGGGAACTCGTCCCAAGACCTAGTGATAAGAATTTGATTGGAACAAAATGGATATTCAGAAATAAGATGAATGAAGATGCTACACTAAGAAGAAACAAAGAAAGATTAGTATGTAAGGGATATGCACAAAGAGAAGGTATTGACTATTCAGACACTTTTGCACCAGTCAGTAGATTAGAAGATATTAAGTTCTTTTTAGCTTTTGCAACATTCAAAAACTTCAAAGTCTATTAGATGGATGATAAGTCAGCATTCTTGAATGGTGAACTAAAAGAAGAAGTATATATTGAGCAACTAGAAGGATTCACTGTATTAGACAGACATGATATGGTATGCAGATTAAAGAAATCCCTCTATGGTCTAAAGCAAGCCCCTAGAGAATGGTATGAGAGACTTGATGGATATCTAAAAAATATTGGATTCAAGAAAGGAGCATCAGATTGTAACATGTTATAAGAGAGACATCTGAAGGACTACTACTTGTGGCTATATTTATTGATGACATTATCTTTGGAGGTAATGACAAATTGAGTGTAGAATTTGAAAAAGAAATGCAGAGTGAATTTGAGATGAGTATGATTGGTCCTATAAAATACTTTTTGGGACTAAATGTGCAATAGATAGAGAAAGGTATTTTCATTAATCAGTCCAAGTATGTGAAAGAGATATTGAAGAAATTCAACATGGATGATTGCAAGCTAGTAGGGACACCTATGATCACTAGATGCAAGCTTACAAAAGAAGATGATTCTCCAATAGTAGATACAACATTGTACAAATCTATGATTGGTAAACTCATTTATCTTACTCAAACTAGACCTGATATTTCCAATGCAGTTGGCATAGTTGGAAGATTTGTAGTAGAGCCTAAACAAAGTCACCTCATGGTAGTAAAGAGAATATTCAAATATTTGTAGGGCACTATAGATTATGGTCTATGGTATCCTAATTCAAAAAATGTTGAGCTTCATGTATATACTGATGTTGATTGGGTAGGATGCATTGATGATAGAAAGAGTACATTAGGTGGAGTAGTGTTTCTTGGTGACAGAATTTTCACTTGGGACAAGAAAGAAGAAAAATTGTATTTCTCAGTCAACAGTAAAGAGAAGTATGCTGCAGAAACCCTTAATTATTCTACAATTGTTTGGATCAAGAAACTGGTAAAAGATTTTGGGAATTCATAGTGATTATCCTATTTTTATTTATTGTGATAACACCAGCACTATCAATATGTCTAAGAACCCTATGATGCATGCAAAGACAAAGCACATTGAGATCAAGTATCACTTACTAAGAGAGAAAGTGGTAGAGAAAGAAATCAAGTTGGACCATCTGAGTACTAAAGATTAGTTGGTAGACATATTAACAATCCCTTGCCTAAGGATACTTTTGAGTATCTTAGGGAGAAGCTGGGAGTAATTCCCTTCCTTGATTCTACCTAGAAGAAAGAAGAAAAGGCATCAGTCCTCAGGGACTGATGGAAGGTTGACTACTCTACCTCAGGAGTAGTACCAGTGCTTAAACTAATTGGTACCCTTTTCCATTGATGTCAAAAGGGGAGTAATATACAAAGTCATGAAAAATAGAAGCAAAATAGGAGTAATATACTAAGGGCGAGTAGTATTCAATTTTGGAAATAGTTCAGTTGAGTAAATGGAGAATATTGAAGATATTGTAGTAGATGGAGGATTCATCTTTGGGGGAGTTTTGATGATGAAATGGAGAATGTTGTAAAATAATTTCTCATTGGATTAGTTATGGTTTTTCATTCCATATGTTTCCATCAATGCCAAAGAGGAATATTGTTGGAGATTTGTAGCAAGCTAGTGTTGACTGTATGTTTGTCATTGATGACAACATTTTTGTAAGTAGCATGCATGGAAGAATTATGAAGTAAGCTTTATATATATGAAGGATGGACATGTTATCAACATCATATCATGGATGCAAAGGTTGACTATTAGTACATACAATTATTTTACTATTTCTATCAGGAGTGGTTCCTGACAAAGTAACAAGAAGTGTTATGTGTATGGTTGGTCATATAGTTGACATGAAGCCCTATGCCATTGGATATGTGTTGTAGACATATTAGTGATGTTACATTAAGGAAAGCATACTCTATTAATTAGTAGAAGAGAAGTTATGTAGTCGCTATTCACTAGTAGCAGTTTCTTGTGTTTGTTCAGAAGAGCTGACAGAGATTATATTGGTTCTGGAGTTGTGCCTATCATTTGGGTATGCACCCTTGGATCAGATCTTAGATAAGAGTTAGTAATGTTTGGTTAAGATTTCATGATGTATTTTAGCTTGAGGAAAAAGATCCAGTTGTTTTGGTAGAGTCGACAGTGTGTAGCGTGCATCTAAAATCATCTTATTAGACAGGTCCCAGAATGTGTTGTGTTCTTAGTAGAGCCAATTGAATTATTATTGGAGGTTTTTATGAATTCTCTAATATGATTTCAAGGTGGTTCTAATAGGATGAATTGATTATATCATTTAGAGGAAAGATATTTATATGAAGTCATTTGTGATTGCTGAAGTGTGGTTCATGGTTGACAATAAGAGAAGAGAAGAGTGTGTGAAGTATTGAGCCATCAGAAGAAGGTCTATGTGACCAAGTATTTGTGCTATACATTGTAAGTGATACAAATAGAAAGTCCAAGTGTAGTTCACCAAGATCCAGATATAGTGTGTATCTATTAAATAGAAGGTTGTAGCCTTCGCCCCTTTGAGCAGTGTGCTCTCGGATAGTGTGTTCTCTCCCCTAATAGGGACTATTGTAAAAGACTCCTAATAGGGTCTGACCCTTGACTAGGTCTACTATACTAAATATATTATAAAGAAACTCCTAATAGGGTTAAGGATATTCTAGGAAGGATCATAATACACTATTGTAGAATATTAGTTGGTGTCAATTCCCACTGGGGTTTTTTACCTATTTGGGTTTCCCCATAACCAAAATATTTGTGTTGTGTTCAAGTGTTCTTTCATTGTGTTTATGATTTATGTTTAAGTATACTTAATTGGATAAAGAATTGAAACTTTTAGATAACTGATTCACCCCCCCCATCTCGGTTATCTCTTGGGGACTATTCCTAACATAGAGACTGTGATGCTCTTGATTTCTTTTGGCCTTCATTACCTATTTCATGTCCTCCTCAACCTAATAATCTTTTCCATTTATATCAAGTTTATAAAATCATAAGATTCTTGAATTAAGTATACCTTCTAGGGATCTTAATCATGGTCTTTTTCCTACACCTTCTATACCTCCTTTAACTATGGCTTCTAGTTTTGTTAATCAAGTTCCTCCTATTGCTAATATTCCTATCGATCTTCCTAAAGAACCTGTGA
>BSBK01007162.1:32500-37526 GCA_027943335.1 Chamaecyparis obtusa | reverse complement strand
AATTACATGATGTGCTTTATGTTCCTGATTTGAAAGCTAACCTTATTTTTGTTCCTCAATTATGTCAAGACTCTAAGGTTGAGTTTTATAAAAATAATTTCCATATCATTGATCCCAATACTGATTATATAGTTGCTGATGCTAAATTGGATGATGATAATCTCTTTAAATTTTATCAATTTTCCTCTCCTAGATATTCATTACTCACTACTATTGATTTTCACATTTGGCATGAGAGGCTAGGACATTTAAATTCTGATCATATTTCATTAATGCAAAAAGAAAATATGGTAGATGGGCTACCTAAGTTTACTCCTTCTAAGTTTGATTGCAATGGATGTATGAGTGGTAAAATGCATAGAGAATATTTTCCCCATAAATCATCTTGGAGAGCTAATAATAAGTTAGTTCTCATTCATAGTGATCTTTTAGGACCTATGGAAAATACTTCTCTTTTAGGCTCTAAATATGCTTTGAATTTTGTTGATGATTATTCTCGTAGAACTTGGATTTATTTCTCACATAGTAAAGATCAAGTCCTTGATATTTTTGCCAAATTTCATGTTTTTGTAGAAAGACAAAGTGGTTGTAAAATTTAGATTCTTAGGACTGATGATGGTACTGAATATGTTAATCATGCTTTCCATTCTTACTTAAGATCTTTTGGCATTAAACATGAGCTTACCATTCCTTATACACCAGAACAAAATGGTGTGGCTGAATGGAAGCATAGAACTATAGTAGAAATGGCTAGATGTTTTTTACATGCTAGAAATATGGATTATAAATTTTGGGCTGAAGCCATGGCATGTGCCACCTATATTCTTAATATAACTCCTACTAAGGCCCTACCAAATAAAACTCTTGAAGAAGCTTGGTCAGGAAGAAAACCCAATTTCTCTCATTTACAGATTTTTGGCTCCACTACTTATGTTCACACACCTAAATAGAAAAGCAAAAAGTTAGATCCTAAATCCTCACCTCATATATTTGTTGGCTATTCTGAGAACACTAAAGGCTATAGAGTTTATGATCCTCTTACTAATAAAGTTCAAATAGCTAGAGATGTTTGCATTGCTGAAAATGGTGTCCATGACTATTCTCAAATTCTAGATTCTAATTTTAGTCACATCAACATAGTTCTCATGGAGGACCAACCTCCATCTCTCAACCCTATTCCTCAAATTTATTCTCTTAATGTTTATGTTCCTTCTGTTTTTGCTCCTAACACTAAGGATAATACTAATAAAAAGGATAATTATGAACATAAAGATAGTAATGATACTCCTTCTAATGATTTTGTTCCTTCTAGTAGTAGCAGTGATGATGATGATGATGATGATAATCTGTTTACTCCTCCTAGTAATATTTCTATTAATTCTAGGAGAAATCCTAAATGCTTTAAATATTTACTTAATGAAGGTGATGATTACATTACTAGAATGGGTGGACTTAAACCTAGAAGGATAGACTACTGCAATTATGCTCTTATGACTTCTCTCTCTAAATCTAATGATCCTCAAACCTTTGATCAAGCTAAAAATCAACCTCATTGGAAAATTTCTATGCAAGAAGAATATGACTCTTTAATTTCTAATAATACTTGGGATTTAGTTACTTTACCTCATGGTAAAAATCTAGTTTCCTGTAAATGGTTATATAAAACTAAGTTAAATGCAAATAATGATATTAGTAAGTTTAAAGCTAGACTAGTAGCAAGAGGTTTTTCTCAAGTTGAAGGAATAGACTATAATGAAACCTTTGCTCTTATTGCTAAAATGCCTACCATTAAAGTTGTTCTTGCTTTAGCTGCTAAAATGAATTGGCCTATTCACCAAATGGATGTTAAAAGTGCCTTTTTGAAAGGTGATTTGCATGAAGAAATATGCATGTCTCAACCTCCTGGTTTTATTCAACAAGGTAATGAACATCTAGTATGTAAACTCAAGAAGTCTATTTATTGTTTAAAACAATCTCCTAGAGAATGATACTCTAAAATCAATTCTTTCTTCATTTCTCAAGGTTTTGATAGAAGTAAAAATGATCCAAACCTATATATTAAGCATACTAAAAATGACATTGTTATTATTATCTTATATGTTGATGATTTAATCCTTACCTCCAACTCTACTCCTTTACTTTCTGAAATCAAATTTCAACTCAATCAAAACTTTCAAATGACAAATTTAGGCATCTTGCACTATTTCTTAGGCATGCAAATTTGGCAAACTTCTAATGGTATATTTGTTTCTCAATCTAAGTATGCTCAAGATCTCTTACAAAGATTTGATATGACTAATGCTAATGATGTCTCTATTCCTTGTGAATTAGGAACTAAGTTAATGATAGATATGCAATATCCTTTCATAGATGCTACTTCTTATAGAGAACTTGTAGGTAGTTTAATTTATCTAACCCTCACTAGACCCAATTTATCTTATAGTGTAGGCTTAGTTTCTAGATACATGTCTAAACCTCAACAATCTCACTTGAAAGTTGCTAAAAGAATCCTAAGGTATATTAAAGGTACTCTAAATTATGCTTTATTTTATGATGCCAATGCTGATTTTACTCTTAAAGGTTATTCTGATTAAGATCTAGGAGGTGACCCCAATGATGGGAGATCCACTAGTGGTAACTATTTTTTCCTTGGTTCAGGTGCAATTTCTTGGAAAAGTAAAAAGCAATAATCAATTTCATTATGTTCTATTGAGGCTGAATATAAAGGATGTACTACTACCTCTAAAGTAGCTCTATGGCTTAGAAGAATACTTGAAAATTTGGGTCTACCTCAACAAGAACCTACACCATTGTATTGTGATAATCAAAGTGCAATTACTTAGCAAAGAATCCAGTTTACCATGCAAGATCTAAGAACATTTCTCTCCATCATCACTTCATCAGAGAACAAATTCAGGACAGACAAGTGTCCTTCATCTTCTGTAGAGGAGAAGGTCAAGTTGTAGATATCTTGACAAAACCTCTCTCTAGAGAGAAATTCCATATTCATTGTACAAATTTGGGTTTAAAACCCTTTGATTGTAAACCCCCAAGTAAATATCAAAGGGGGGTGTTAGAATTTAATCTTTCCTTGGTAAATATGTGTAACACCCCATCTATACTTAAAGATAAAAGATGATACTAAAGAAGAAACAACCATAAAAAAATTCACATAAAACCATAGTAATAAATTTTTTTTTCTTAAAAGTACAAACTATTACATATAATCATAGCAACTACTTTTAAGAGCTTTATAGTTTACAATCAATTTACATCAGAGTAATAATAATGCTCTTTATTCAAAGATTAATTTCCAAAAACAATATTTCCTTCTTTCCAAAACCATTACATTCTACGAATAGATCTGATAACTAATAACCATGAAATGATCTGTTTCCCATAAAACTTTACAACTGCTATCCACTGTCCCAAACTCATTGATTTATCCATCTAAAACCTAAAAATCAAAATGAACACAAATGCAAACAACAAATAGGGCTCAGTCACAATGATAAAGAAAAATGAATCATCTCCAAATATCTGCAATCATCAAAGTCAGTATAATATAACATTTATATAGATTTAAATACAGATGTAATTGAGAACTAAATAACATAATTTCCATTCTTTTACACCAAAATCATCAAGCACTAAATTTCTTTCTAATATAAATAAACTCACAAAGAAAATGACAAAGTAATGATCCAATAGTTCATGGGTGTCCACATAAGGACCTACGCTATGTATCCGTAAGGAAACTCGTAGTAATCCATTATGTCTGATGAAACCATAATGTTTTATCTTTGTTAATTGAAACCCATAACCCTTGAATTTATAATTATCACTTAATTAAACAACTGACAGAAATTCTTTCCCATAAGGATATAGACTAGTGTCAGTCACAACTGACAGAAATTCTATCATCACAAGGTACTAGACTAGTGTCAGCCCCCAATCTAAGGATCATACTTGTATTATCTTAAAAACACTTGATCTAGCAATTAATGAAAGTAGTGAAATGAACAACATAACACAATTTCACTAACATTCTATTTCTAATGCATCAATTTACAAAATTGAAACAGCAAACATAAATCCATTATAAAACCATATTACCATATTTCTTAACATACATTCATAAACATGATGTTTCACGTAAGATGAAAAGATCACAACTCTTTCTCCATCACAAATCCAATCAAAATAATCTCCATATTAACTTAACATTAAAACTATAACTGTACAATAAAATATCCATATCAAATCCATGTTTCCATTGAATAGAAAAGAACTAACATAATCATACATCAACTGAATCAACACAACACCCATCACTTTTAACAAACATACTAGTTTACCATAACTGAATTATTAAACTAAATGGCCATACACCCTGCTCTATTAATTACAAGTTTATACCATTTATATACATGTTGGCGTATGTACATGTATACACCATGGCTTGTGTATACATATACATATCCCAGCAGGTATATGTATATATGAATATATAATTATATAAGCTTGTAATTAATAGTTCAGATTGACAGTCATAGCATCTATTATATACATGTTGGTGTATGTACATGTATACACCATGGCTTGTGTATACATATACATATCCCAGCAGGTATATATATATATATATATATATATATATATTTATATATCGAATTACATAAACTTGTAATTAATAGTTCAAGTCCATAAATATTCAATAGAAAAAACATTTGAATTGTCTTAGTACTATCACAGAATAAATCAACCTTAATATACTACTAAATCTACCGAATACATGAAATAATGACAGAATAATAATAATAACTGACTTCTACCTCTTAAACAAATTACCAAAGTGCTTTTCCTTACTGTTTGAACAAGATAGTAATTGACTTTCCTATGAATCCCTTACATTTCCTAATGTTGTATCAACTATAATACACACTGGTGATAAATACTGAAGATCATAAAGCTCGCAAACAAGTTTTGACATAACTAAAGATATTCACATTCCTTTATTGACTGA
>BSBK01007162.1:0-25000 GCA_027943335.1 Chamaecyparis obtusa | reverse complement strand
TCTTTATCAGATAGGAATGTGGAAATCTCACGTAGGAATCAAAGACATGTAGGTCAAGATGACTAGCACAGTGAGATTACCTAAGTTTAATATAGCAAGATTATACTCACATCGAGACACAAGGAAAGTCAAGATGGCTACAAGTATGCACTTGCACAACAGTCAAGGATAATACCTTGTCAATCCAAAGTGTCAAGTAAGACCAGCATAAATGCTCATGATAGTTAGGATCAACAAAATATACCCACAAGCAGAAAAAGCAATAAAACATGTTCTCATACCCTCAGTCTTCTAGCTATGCATCATCAAAAACTTCTCAGGGAGAGACCACTCAGCAAAGAAATCATCATAGACAGCATGCAAAGAAACAAATCTCAGCAAGTCAAGTGCGTGTGTGTAGGTCATAGAGTCAAACTTTGAGTATTGCATCCGCAAATGAGAAATATTGCATCATCCAAGACGGCGGGAAGGATATCTGATAAGTGTTGAGAAACACTCGACGCAAGGGTAGTGTTGAAAAACACAGTTGAGGTGGTGTTGAAAAACACCATTTACGAGGTGCCTAAGAAACCCAGATGCACAAAGAGACCCAAGATAAGCTTAAAGCAACATATGCCCCCTAGACTAAGACAAGAATCAATTCCAGGCTAGGAGAGGCAAAGCGAGAAGTGGAGCGAAAGAGCACCACGCAAGACTGATAGACATAGGTGCAGAGGGTCTCAAGCAGCGCCTGTTTCTAGGTTTTCACCACTTGATAGATTTTTTCAGGACTTTTTTAATAATTTTTTTGTATTTTTGCTACCAAGGCGCCTGTTTCCAAGTTTTCACCAAGGCACTTTTTCTATTTTTTTTTGAATTTTTTGAATTTTTTTATTTTTTTGGTGAGACATCAAAGCGCCTATTGCTAGGTTTTCACTAGGATGCTCATTTTTTCAGTACTTTATATGCTTTTTAGGATTTTTTCAGCATCATATATGAATTTTTTTGGAATTTTTTCAGGATCATAAAGTATGTACAAAGAATGCCCCAGACAGAAATGGGCATCAAGAATCTGATTCCTCTGATGTAGAGAACTGATAGGCCCCAGGCCCAGATGCTACAGTTGTGATGATAGGAGGTCTCAACCAGTTCGACCAATAATAACCAGCCCTAAGCAATGTCTGAGCTAGCGGAGGATCATTAGAATGTGATCCACATATGCCATTGTGGATTTTAGCTTGCATTTTTTCTGACTCCTCTATTTCTAGACACTTAAGGAGAGTTCCATCTAGACCCTTCCTATACAAGTCACCAGAGACAAAGGCAAAGTGTAAGGGATGGTGGAAGGAATGGTGTGGTGGATTTGCAAGAGGAATATGAGGTGGAAGATATGAAAAGATGGTAGGATTGTAAGATTTGTGAGCAGGATAGCGTAATTCATCCACCAGGAACTTGAAGAGAGATTTATGCTTTTTCATTTGTAAGATGGATGTCGAAGCAACCAAGGCATTACTAACTTTGTTCTCAGCTTTAGGAATAGGCTGAAATATAACAGATATGAGATAATGCTTGAAGTAGTGCACCATTTTTTTGTAGAGAATCAACTTGTCATCTTTTATTTGAGAATCATTATGTTTGATCAGATTTTTATTTTTACTTTGCTTAGGTGCGGATACCGCCACAATGTGGTTTTCGCCATCTGACCATTGCTATTTTCTTTTGACTTGATGACTGTGATGCTTGATTTTTGATTCAATCTTTTTTGTTGCTAGTTCGCTGGTGGAAGAAGTAACAAGTGTTGATGTGAGATGAAATGGAGTGACTGGTTCAATAGCATTTATGTGAGGGATGTCATCTCTGGTGACAAGAGAGGTTGAGCCTATAGGGTAGGCTCCAAAAGTAGCTAGATCTAGAGTTGTCATAGGAGGACCAATGTAGTCCACTAAGGCAATACGGGGAACAAACTCATCAGACCCCACACAAGACCCATCAACCACGTCGGGATGGTTACTACAAGAATGAACCATATCAACATCCATATCATCAGTAGATATACATTTTTCTACCCAAAGAAGTGAAGTAGAGGGAAGATCATCTCCCATGTGAGCCATAGTGTGCAGTGGTGACTCATCTATATCTGTGTCTGAATTACTAAGCATGGGAGTATTTCTCAAATCATCTCTATAGATCCACTCTTGGATAGCTTGTTCTTCTTTGTCTGCTTCTAAAGGAACGGATGAAGGAACAAAAGTATCAAAGATCACCATAGCAGAAGTGGAAGGCTTCATGTGATCAGAAGGTCTCCCATATGACCTAGGAGAAATAGGTATAGAAGCAAAGGAACCCAGTTTATATTCACCCATACCAAGGCTCATCATCTTAAGTGATTTCTCAGCAGCAGCTAGAGATGTACTAGGATCAACAAAAGGTTCATTATGAGGAACAAATTTTTCAGTAGCAGCAAGAGCATTGATAGCAATAGTATGGTCTCTAGGAATCACAACCTCAGTGCCATTGTATGGAAATTTGACGCACTGATGATAAGTGGAAGGAATAGCCTGCATGTCATGGATCCAAGGATGACCCAAAAGAATGTTATATGCGAGTGGGATGTCCAATACTTGGAAGCTAATATCTTTCGTGATAGGGCCCACTCGGACAGGTAGCGTGACAAGACCTTTGGAAGATCTTTCCACTTCATCATAAGCTTTTATAGTAATCTTCTTCTTGGAATCCACAGCCAATTCTGACAAACCCAATTATTGTATGACATTGAAAGAAACAATATTTAACCCTGCACCATTGTCTATCAGGACTCGGTGGACTCGGGTATTGTAGACTAGAACTTCAATGTGTAAAGCTAGATTATGTGGGTGAGCAATAGATATGTCATCTTCTGCAGAAAAGGAGAGAGATAGCGGAGATGAAATGTGGTTGACCATAGCCTGAAATTGATCTGGATCAATGTCATTGGGAACACATGTTGTACGTAGAGCTTTATCAAGAATCTCTCTATGCGAAGGGGATAACTGAAGCAACTCAAGGATAGATATCTGTGCTGGTGTCTTTTGTAAATGTTGGACAAGATCATAGCTAGGGGTGGCTAAAGGAGCCACTTGTTTGGAAGGCAAAGCTTGTTTGGGATCTTGCACAGTTTTAAGGACAATCTTGGCTTGCCCCCTAGTAACAGCATTCAGTGTCTCACTTCGGGAAGATGAACTACCACATGTTTGCAAGACTAACTTTGGCTTACCATGATTAGTGTTATTATCATCTTGAGACCTCATCATTAGAACACTCTCAATGGGCTCTACCATGTTAATCACAAGCGTATTAGAAGGATACGTGTAATTGATCTTTGCATCATGATTCTTTTTATGTGTTTGAGAGGTTTCCCCCTTATCATGCTTAGGTAGAGGATCTTTGAAAACTGTGTGATCAGAATTTTTAGTTAAGCCATCAGTGGAGATTGTGCCATTCTCAATAAGATCTTGAATATCATCCTTAAGCCTAAAACAATTGTCTGTTGGATGTCCCTTGTTTCTGTGATAATGGCAGTAATGATCCTCTCTCCACCAATCAGGCTTATTTATCGGATCCCAGTTACCAGGTTTATCAGGAAGTGTAAGATATCCATTATCAACCAAAGTCTTAAGGATCACATCATAAGGTTCTGCCAATTTGGTATAGACTCACTTTTGAAATGACTTCTTAGGCTTATCTGCATACTGAGGTTTAGGAGCACTGTGAGCGTTGGCAGCTTCTTGTTGTTTTGCTACATAGATAGCATTGGAAAGATTGAAAGCAGGCTCTTTAACTTTAGGAGCATCAACAACTCCATCATTAACAACATACTTGTTCTTATTCCAAGGTTTGTTCTTGTCTTTACCATTGCCTTTAGCATCTTTATTAATAACAATATCCCCTTTTCTTATAGCTACATCCTCAATTCGATATGCACTTTCAACCATGTCATTGAAAGAAGGGAATAGTTGTTTCCTTAGATCATAATATAGCTCAGGCACCAGAGTGTTGACAAAAATATCAATCTTTTCTCTCTCGGGTAGCTGACGAGGATATCGAGAATACAATGACCTCCAACGTTGTAAGTAAGTTGCAAATGGCTCACCTTGATGTTGTCTTAGATTACCAAGATCTATCACAGTGACAGGTTGTTGGATGTTGTATGAATAGTGTTGTGTGAAGCGCATAGCTAACTCATCAAAAGTCTTCAAAGGAGGTGTCAACTTTGCAAACCATTCTAAAGCTTGTCCTCTTAAGCTTCGAGGGAATAATCGTAGAAGATATGTGTCTTCATGAAGAAATTCCATACTAAGAGCATAAAAGTGACGTACATGATCATGGGGATCACCATTTCCATCATACTTGTCATATTTGGGAACCTCAATATCCCTAGGAAATGGGACCATGTATAGATTTTTATCAAAAGGAAGAGCACAAATTGATTCTACAAAAGAGACCTTTGGAGGCTCTCTTTCTAATGCCATTTGGGTAAGGCGTTGATTTGTCTGACGTAATTCTTCTTGAAGGACTTCCAATTCAGTTGGTACTCTTTGTTGGACAATTTGTCTGACATCATAGCCGGGAGGAAGCTTGTATCCTCTAGAAGTCATATATTGAAAATATTGATCACCATTACGCTCTAAAAGCTTATGCATCATTCGTTGGAAATCCACATCTTGTTCACATCTCATAAGATCCTCACTAGAAATCTCATCATTAGCCTCTGCCTCATGTTGAGAGGGAGGAGGTCTAGGTGGTGAAGAAGGCATAGCAAAAGTTGGCCTTGGAGGAGATCTTGGTGGCGTGTTGTTGTCATTGTTGCCATTGTTAAAAAGAGGTCTATGTTCATGATTACTAGTCTCAGGTTGCTCATGAAATGTCCCTCTATAAGCCATGTGCCTATTAGCATCCATCCTTTGTTGATTGTGTTCTTTGTCTAAGCGCGCTTGATTATCCTTACGCTCAAAGTGTTCTTGCAAGAGTTGAAACTTTTCTTGTTCAGTCAAAGTGAGTGAGACACTGTCTATGTTTTTGGGGGTCTTGAATGCGGAAAAGAGGAAACCTCCTTTATACCATGGTGTAGCCTTAGAATTCTCAGATTGGTTAGAACTAGAACTGTTGTTGCTAATGGGTGCTTTTGAATGTCTAGTTGGAGAAGGTAACTGTGTATAATTGAACGGAGGATGACTCTCCTGCTCAAATTGAGATCGAGTTGTAACCAGCATGAAAAAAGATGTTGGTTCACTAATAGAATGAGACAAAGTTTCTCAAATATGAGATAAGCAAAGCTAATAAAGATCACTTGTCAAAGTAAAACAATAGAGAGATGGCTCGTCAAAAGTGCTCAAGCACTTACAGCAATCAATTGACTAAAGCCGAGCAGCGAGCAAGAAGCTCAATAAGCAAGTAGCTAGAGAGGTAACCGTGATGTGACAAGTGATCAAGAGTAGCATTTGTTAAACTCAAATCCAATAGTTTTAGCTCATTTGTTTCAGTCTAGAACAAATCTAAGCATGTAGGTAACAAACCAATTTCAGGTAAGAACAGAAAAGGACACTCCATAGCAGGTTAAAGTGCAAGTTTAGCAATTCCGAATTGTAGCAATGACAGGACAGTAGAAATGACTCAGGATTCTTGGTTGAGTGTATGCAAGGATACTTCAATATCATATGACTCTTGACCAGTGAACGTGAAAAACTTAGTTTTGAAGCGCTTGGACCAAATTTGTAGATTGAATAGTGCAATTTCTCAGTTTGACAAGCAGTAGCAATAGATAAAAGATAGGTTTGCAAACAGTATGGGATCAAACATGTCATAGAACACTTGAAACAAGGGCAAAAGCAACCTTGCCAAGACAAGCACTTGTGATATCAAAATAAGGAACCTTATGAATGCTACCGTTTGTTTGAATGTTAAGAACGTTTACATTGGTATAGCACAATCGAAGACAATTCAAGCAATTACTACCTAGAAGGACAAGGCTCATTACTTAGCAACGTGGCCCACAACTTGATGCTCCCTTGCCTCACACCAAGTGGTTGCCCATAAGAGATATTGGCATTGTCATGGAGGTGTCAAAAACACAACCAAAGGAGCACATATGGTGAGTATCTTGGGGTGATCCGGGTAAGTCCACTTGGATCAATCCTTGCACCATGAAGCTAAGTGGCTAAAATAGGGTGGCCTCTATCTAATGGTTCATAGTAAGGATTTCCGTTCATAGCACCCCTCTTGCTCCTCATAAAGGACTAGGACCTTGCGGCCTCAAGAGTACCTTAAGCATTCTTTCTTAATGCTTTCCTCATGGTCACAATCCCACAAGTTACTCACATCAAGCGAAGATAAGTACTATGTCTACCAAGGTTTTGTGTCCTCGATAGCCTTGAGATTATAGTGAGTTGGAATCACTCGCCACCAAGGAAAATGATGACAAGGTTGTCCCCACTTGGGTCGTTCCTCTTGATTTCTCAAGAGCAGGCCCGCTAAAGGATCCTAAGCTAAACAAAGAGTGGATTAATTCTTGAGGTTCAAGGTTTTTGATTCACCACAAGGGTGAAGAGCATACTCCCCTATCTCAAAAACTTCTCCCAAACACACCAAACAAGATCCAATTACCCCTTTGCTTCCAAAACCTCAAGATGGGTCAAGATTTTCTGATTCACCTAAAGGTGAAGAGCATACTTCTCCTACCACCCCAAGATTCCTTTCACAAAGTATTAAGTGCCTAATGAAACAACTAGTATATGCCGCACTTAATAAAGAAAGAAATTAAACAAGCACTTGATTTGGTTTTTTTATGCTTAGGGCAGCCCTGCAAAAACCATTAGTAGCCCTCTTTGACATGCGATTTTAGAAAATTTCAAGCAAGAAGCACCTACAACCACAACTTGTTAGACCAACAAGAGTTAGGAGAATCAAAATCCAAAATCTAACAATGATTAGTACATGAAAAAAATCAAATAATGTGCAAAAATAACTAATCAAATGATAGAATCTGAAAATGAAACCATCATGGTTGGATTGGGCTCGGAAAGACCTTTCCAATGATATATCACACTTAAACTTTTGATACCATTTGCAAAATTTCAAAAAAAATTTCAAATGCTGAAAAATTGACGGAAAATGATGAAAATGCAGAATTTAAAGGACAAAGTCTATCTACTCTGCCCCACGGCAGGCGCCAAAAAATATGTGCTATAATTGTGTCACACTTCTATGAATCATTACATGCAAGGAAACTCAAGAATGAGCCCTCACAAATCGATCCATAGCTCCCTAGGCATGGAGTGCAAGGGTTTTTAAGAATGCTCTCAGCTAGAGCTATTTAGCCTATAACCTTGCTAGTAAACCATGCAATGGGAGATTCAATGAAGACAAGGGCAAGAATGCCAATATCCTCAAGAATCAAGAATGAAATGCAATGCAAGCTAGTTTAAGAATGGAAATGCAAGCTAAACTATGGAAATGAAAGATGCAAGTATTACAAAGCCTCCTAGTTAAACTAGATGAATTAATCTAAAGAATAAAAGAAATCTAAGCTAAGAATGCCAAGAAAATGAAGCTACTATGCAAGAAATGAAATCTAACTATGAAGCAAGAAAGCCATGATGATGCAAGAATGAAGACAAGAAGATAGAGTGTTGATGAAGATCCAAGATGGATGCCAACAATGCTCCAAATCTTCAAACCCTAGATGCAAGAATGTCTCCAAAAGCTCCAAAGTGACCTAGAAAACCTGCAGCATAACAATAGCATAAAAAGTTGTGTATGCAAATGAGGAAGAGAGCTCTCCTTTTATAGGAAATGAGAACGAATGGACCATGGAGATTAAGAGGCAAAAGATTTAATCAACGGTGGAGCTTAAAAGAGGAGCAATCCATGTGCACAAGTATCCTCCAATGAGAAAATAAGAGTTGACTTTTGTGTCCATATGAGACAAAAAGTGCTTTTTCCCTTTTTATAAAATAAGAATAATGCTTTATTTGTGCAACTTAGGATAAGAGGAAAAGTGAGGGCTTTTATTTATTTAAAAGGGGAGGAAATATTCCTTTTAAATAAATAAAGACTTAGGATAAGATGGTTAGCCCATAGAAAATAATCGAATAAATGGTAGAGCTAGGATTTGATCAAGAATAAGCAATTTATGATTTAGCAAAAGGGGCTAATAGTCTAGGTGACTATTTTTAGGTGTATACATTTATATATACATATACATATATGTATATATATAGATGTATATATATAGATATGTATATATATACATATATATACACATATATTGTTAGAAATAGGGAATACTGAGAGGGGGGGGGTGAATCAATATTCTACAAACTTTATCTTTTTCCCAATTATGGATATAATAGATTATCTTTATACATACATAACATAAGAAACTAAACAATATGCATAACGATAAAAAACTCATAACACATGATATCTTCTCGAGGAAACCCTGGCCAAGGGAAACCCTGGTGGGGATAGTATCCACAAAGATCCACTAATCAAAAGTATCTTGTTAAGGATGTTGACCCTATTAGGAGTCTATTACATATGTATAGTGTATCAGTCCTAGTTAAGGGACTATAGTCCTTGTTAGAAGCCTCAACCCTGTTAGGAATTGTAGATACAAAATCTGATTACAAAATGAGCCCACTGCCCAAACAAGTAATATAAAATGTATAATGATTACAAAAATGGATTAAGGTACATAACCTTATACTACTTGCATCAATTTCTTCTTCACTACTCTTACATTCGCATCATATCATATCATCACCATATTACACTCTTATTCATACAATTACAATTACATATATACAAGTTATTAAGGCTAATAACTTTACATGGTCAGCTTCCATATATATTTATCTAAGGTAAACATCTAGGATGTCATCCCTTTATATTGTTAAGTCTTTATTTTGGTAAACAAAATAATCCCTTAACTCTTTACCAAATTTGTCTTCTTATTCTGACCTATCGGCTTAATAATGTCTTTGGTAAAACTGCCATAACTAATTCCGTACATTCCATACTAACTTGCACTCTGAGATGGGTCATTAGTAGCCATCATAGCATCTATGTTAAAGTGCACAAGCACTGAACTTGCTCCAGTCAATGTCACAAACCAAAATTGTATCCTGGTACACTATGAAAACACTGTCTCACACTTAGACAAATTTGCATTGCAATCTACCATACTTTCTCTCTAACATGTGTGCTCTTAATGTGGATCATATTTTTCCATAATGACAACATCTATGTACTCACTTTAGCCAAATTTCCAACAATCTCCCCCTTTGTCATTGGTGACAACATATGAGAAAATTGGCTAAGTGCACAAGTCAAAATCTCAAAATGTATAACAAAATTTTGGCCATAGTATAGAATATGTATACTATCCTTATAACTCCTCAAAATATACTTTCTGATAAAAAAATTCATACAATACTCCCCCTAAGAGTATCAATCCTCATATACATAACAATTTTCTGCTCTACTACAATCACTCCCCCTTTGACAACAATGACAAAATAAAGTAGGGAGGATTACAAAATTTTAACCCAAAAAAAAAGATTATACCTCCATTTACTTATTGCAAAACCAGTAGGCTTGCAACACAATCTACAAAATTTACTTTCATGGCTTCAAACTCTTTCTCCCATGACTTTATGATAGAATTTGCCACGTTTGGAAGTGTGCTTAATCCATAAGCTGCTATCTGACAAGCTTGAAGGTTCTCAAAATTAAATTTCTAAAATGATGTCTTAGCAGTGAGACATTCTTCCAATTGTTCCTCAATAATGCTCAACTTCATAGACGTGTGCTCTCTCAGAAGTTCAAATCTTCTCAATTTCCTATTATTTTCATCTTGCAATGATCTTATTTCATCAGAACACTTCCTAACTTTCTTCTCAACATCACTTACTTTTACATTGGGTCCAGAAAGAAGATTAGATTCATTCTGAATCTTAGCTTCCTTCACCTTGATTTTCTGCTCCTCTGCTACTGTCAAAATCTTAGGTTTTGTACACTGTATCTACAAATCTTTTCTAGTCTCCAAATGTTTCCTCAAGTTCTTGATACAAACATCAAGACTAATAATATCATTTCTGATATTCTGACTCATACTTAAAAGCATTTCAGCTTCATAAGCTTCTTGAGCTCTTAGTTTAGCAATGTCTGATAAGTTGGTAAACTCATCATAAATAATACTTAGTACCTTTTTGGCTCTCTCCAAAGGATCTTCTTCTGAAATATGTGTAGTTACAATACTTTGCAACTTCTATGTTAGTTCCTTCAGACTTCCTTCTAGATTCTTTACTTTCTTATTCTTTCCAATAATCTTATTCAAAGAACTAATCAGCTCTAGTTGGTCATCATCGTTAACTTCTTTACCTAAGTCTTCAAAAAAAGTTCCAATTTATTTCTTCTTTGCCTTAGGAGTGGGTGCATGAATTTATGTCTCTTTAGGTTCATCACTCACCAATTTAGTCTGCACTACTTCTTCAGTCCTATCCAATTCATCAAGAGCCGAATTGTCAACAATGTTATCTAAATTCTTAAATACATTATCTTTAGTGTCCAAGGTCACCTTAGTACCTTCAATGTCCATTGTATCATCTTCAATATTAACAGCTGAAAGAGAGGGAATATCCTCTTGTTCAACATCAACTGCATGTCCTATTGCAACTGAAGTTTCTCCAACAATTTCTATCATTACTTTAATTATTGCTTGCTCTATTTTTGTTCTCACTTGCTCATACTATCCTGCCATGATCTAAATGGTTCTCCTCTTAGTCCTCAAAAAAGTGTCAAGGGGCTTCAAAATATGCTTCAAATGATCATCATCTTTCACTTCACAAAGCTTTCTCACAAGATTCTCTCTTATAGTTTTGCCTTCCTCAGATGCTCTCCATTTTCTATTAATAAGTTTAGTAAATAATTCATCAGGTATTTGACCTTGAATAGAGTTAAATTTCTTATCTACCAAAATCATATGCTTCACAATAGCATTCTCCAAATTAAGTCTATCAGTATAATCATAAAGATCATAATATTTATTCATTCTTACAAAATCTCCATTCTCAATAATCTGCTCATTTAGCTTTTCAACTTTTGGTTTCCAAGCTTTCTTCTTAGTATCATCTTTAACTTCTACAAACTTTCTTGGTACTGGTTGAACTATAGTCTTCTGTCTCTTTCCTGGTCCAGTAGAAATTTCTTTCTTTCTCTTGCTCGGTGTTACTTGTTCCTTTTCTGGTTCTTCTACTTTCACTTTAATTGGTGTAGGTTCTCTCTGTACTGCACTAGATAAAGGTGGTACACTCAAGACTTTTGCCTATCCAATATCTCTCAATGATACTGTTGTCTATTTAGCTACCAAAAATTATCTTTCTATCATCCCTGTGTCTTTCAATATTCTCTTTATGGTACTATCAACTCTTTTCTTAGACTGTTTCTCTTCAATTTTAGCTTTAACAAAATTAAGGTTGTCTTCATAAGTTCCAAACCTACTGCATTGGATGTCCAATTTACTTTTCAACAATCTTCCAACATGCTCTTTTGTCTCAATCTCAGAAATCTCATAGCCAAGAGGGTCTATGATATCAACTCTGGGTTCTACTACTTCAATGTAAGAAAAGTCAGTGTCAATCATGAAACAAATATCATTCTTATATTTCTCCACAAGTGACTGTGGAATCCTTGATCTGCTAGTTACCAAATTCTGAAATGTCTTCAAAACTAACACAACACTCATTAACTGTATCAATAACATGATTTCTATAAACTTTTTTTATTCTTTCCATCATAGACTATCCATCATTCCAATCATTTCCAATTGTGTAAGGAAATCTTCTCAAAAGGTGGAAAAACATATATGTAATCAAAGATGAGAATCTAAATTGTGCATATTTAGACTTCTTAATCTTCTCCAAATTCTCAAACAATTGAATTCTCAAAATCTTACACATATCAACAGAAACTTTGTCTACACACATTAAATAGGAAATGTGAACCATGCCAGCTACCATGTCATCTTCTCTGGAATTAGCACAAAACTTTGTAGTCAAAATCTTACATAGATATCTTACATCATGTTTTCTAATCTTGTTCATAACAATACCTCTACCATTATAGGATGATCCAGTGTTGTCAATGACAATCTTCCTCATGTTTTTCTCATTTAAAGGGATAGCACCAAGTTTGGATAAACTGGTGACTTCATGAATTAGGTCAACTGTGATGTCAATCACTCTATCTTCTAACCAAAATTTCCCATTGTGAATCCTACTTAAAATGATCTTTGTGCACTATTCATTATCGAATTCATACTGTAAACCATACGTGACAATTTCATTGTTTTTCAAATGTTCATAACCTTGCTTCAATGACATATCCTAGTTATATATATTATAATACTCACTTGAAAAATCACTGTCATTTACTATTTCCAATTTACATCCAAGATAACTCTTTACATTTTCCAAATGCAAAACTCCATCTGGTACAGATGATAAAGCAAACTTAGGGTCTACTTCTAAAGCTTCTATTGGTTCTTTCTTCAATTTAGGTTTGTTCTTGTCTCTAATGTTGTGAATCAAATATGTATCCATGTTTCCTTCCAATTCTTTATACCAATTCAAAGATTTGTCAAGATAAATACCTCAAATTCATGATTCTAGGGTTTGCGAAGATTTGACGCTTAAATCCTTCACAAAATCTCTGCAAAACACTTCCAATCTCTGCTTTTGATCTCCTTGATACTTTAATTCACTTTTAAAATCAAATAACATCAATCATAACCTTTTATGACTTCAATCATACTTAATTCTGACATCGCATTCAATTCTTTTGCCGCTTCTTTTCAAAAGTTATTCCTGTTAACCTACAAAAATCAAAACTTCTTGCGATCTAAAAAAACACAATATTTTCTTTTGCACTCTTAACCATAGCATCAGTACATCATAATATACCTTCTATTAACTACACAAGACTTAGTTCATCATAAATCTACTTTTACACTAAATCTAAGTTCCTAATCTACTGTAATTTACATCAATTAAGTGCTTAAAGATAGGTTAGGTAAGGATTCATTCTTACCACTTAATACTTCACCTATCTGATTACCTTCCATGTTGATTATGCCTTCTTGATCTATTCCTTTAACATACTTCATTTCATCTATATTGCTACAACAATCTTTCTGTCTGTTACTTGTATCTTCATTCCTTCTTGCATTGTTTCTAGGGTTAGGGTTCAGATGATAAGTTCCATTCTTCATTCTGCAAAACCTTGCTGTATGTCCAATCTTGTTGCATATCTGACAAACAATTCCATTGTTCCCATATCTCGGTCCTTGCTAATTAATCTGTGACCTGCAATTTCTAGCAATGTGTCCAACTTTGTTGCATCTATAACACACTACTTCATTTCTTCTATTCATGTCTTCAGTGGGTCTCTTTTCTGCATTGTTAGTATTCCTAAAAATTCTATTACCATAATTATTCTCAATAACTTTAGGTCTTCTACATTCAATAGCTCTATGTCCAAAACCATGACAATTATAACAATAACCATTAAGAGGTTTAAACTATTTGCCTGTGCAATCTCTTTTCATATGACCAATAGTATTACAAGCAAAATATCTACCTTTGAATTCTCTTTGCATACCTTTGGGTGATTCCTCTTGCTTTGATGATTCTTCTTCTTCTTTAGGTGCATCTTTAGATTTGTTGATCTCATCAGGCTTCTTCTCATCTATGCTTCAGATGTCTTCAAATCTGGTTTCTTCTTTTCATCATTTGTTCTGAATATATTAAATTCAAGTCCAGTCTTATCATAGGATGGTTTCCCAAAAGAAAATTGTTCATTGATCTTCTCACTATTTGAATATTGCATTTCAAGTTGTTGTTTGGATTGAGTCAGTTCACCTTTCACAATCTTATTGTACTTCTCAAGTTCTACATACTGGACATTTACTTTCTCAAATTCGGATGTCACTTTTTCAAGTTTAGATTTCAGTTCTTCATTTTTAGTCTTTAGACTTTCATTCTTAGATTTCGGATTTATTTCATTTTTCCTATTTCCATCTTTCAAAGTAAGCTTCAAATTTACTATCGTCAATTCATGTTTAAGGATCTCATTTTGTTTTTCCAAGTTGCTATCACAATCTTCAATAAGAATTTCGGATTCCTTTTTAGATCTCAGATCTTCTAATTTGTTCTTCAATTTCTCAATAAGGTCTTTTGCATCATCATACTTTCTTTTAAAAGTATCTTTTTCAATAGTAAGCAAATCAATCTATTCAAGAGCTTTTTCAAGATTCTTCTATAGTTGATCCATATCCATAGAGATCTTACTCAAGTTGCTAGGCTTTCCTTGAATGATTATTTTTTGAGTAACTAAGCTCTGATACCAATTGTTAAAAATAGGGAATACTGAGAGGGGGGGTGAATCAATATTCTACAAACTTTATCTTTTGCCCAATTATGGATATAATAGATTATCTTTATACATGCATAACATAAGAAACTAAACAATATGGATAACAATAAAGAACTCGTAACACATGATATGTTCTCGAGGAAACCCTGGCCAAGGGAAAACCCTAGTGAGGATGGTACCCACAAAGATCCACTAATCAAAAGTATCCTATTAAGGATGTTGACCCTGTTAGGAGTCTATTACATATGTATAGTGTATCAGTCCTGGTTAAGGGACTATAGGCCTTGTTAGAAGCCTTAACCCTATTAGGAGTTGTAGATACAAAATCTGATTACAAGATGAGCCCACTACCCAAACAAGTAATATACAATGTATACTAATTAAAAAAATGGATTAAGATACATAACCTTATACTTCTTGCATCAATGTCTTCTTCACTGCTCTTACATTTGCATCATATCATATCATCACCATATTACACTCTTATTCATATAATTACAATTACATATATACAAGTTATTAAGGCTAATAACTTTACATGGTCAGCTTCCATATATCTTTATCTAAGGTAAACATCTAGGATGTCATCCCTTTATATTGTTAAGTCTTTATTTTGGTAAACAAAATAATCCCTTAACCCTTTACCAATTCTATCTTCTTATTCTGACCTATCGGCATAATACTGTCTTTGGTAAAACTGCCATAACTAATTCTGTACATTTTGTACTGACTTGCACTCTAAGATGGGTCATCACTAGCCATCATAGCATCTATTTTAAAGTGTGCAAGCACTGAAATTGCTCCAATCAATGTTGCAAATGAAAACTGTATCCTGGTACACTATGAAAACACTGTCTCACACTTAGACAAATTTGCATTGCGATCTGCCATACTTGCTCTCTGACCTATGTGCTCTTAATGTGGATCATATGTTGCCATAATGACATCTATGTACTCACTTCAGCCAAATTGCCAACATATATATATATATATATATATATATATATATATATATATATATATATATATATATATATATATATATATATATATATATATATATATATATATATATATATATATACATATACATATACATATACATATACATATACATATACATATACATATACATATACATATACATATACATATACATATACATATACATATACATATACATATACATATACATACATATATATATATATATATATGTATATATATATATATATATACATCTATATATATACATATATGTATATGTATATATAAACATAGATACACACACACACACACACACACACACACACACACACACACACACACATATATATATATATCTGTGTGTGTGTGTGTGTGTTGAATAAAATATGGATAGGTTCACCAAAATTAATTGGATATAATATGGATAGGGGTGAATGTGAATAGATAGGGTGTGAAATATATGTGGTGGAAAATGTTATGGACATACAAACTAAATAAAATAGGAATACTTATCTTGAAAGGAGCCTGATGTAGAGATTACTATTTTCTAATGTCTGTGCATAGTTTTAGGAAATTCTACAACCTGCTTCGAACTGGAAATGCCGAGATAGAGAAAACTCAGAAGAATTTTATCTGTCTAGAGTCAGGTTGACTTTGACCTAAACAGCAGGGCACAATCTTACCCCGGGGCAAAATTTTACTCCTCACTGAAGTTCATGCCTAAACTAAAATAACTCTGACAAAAATTATGTTTGTGGATCCTGGAAGTTCGGCGAAAATGGTATCCATATTTGAACTCCAATTCGCTATCCAGTACCTATACTTGCAAGAAAAATGGTTTTGTTGTTTGGATGAGGGGTTTGCCTTAGTCAAACCCCAGTTTAGAATCAACCTTAATAATGAAATTGAAATAGAGAATGCTAGCCAGTAGTAGAAGTAGATCTAACAATGAAGCTATGATATTCAATAGATATGCAATTGTATTTCAAATGTAAACAAGTATGTTGATATGAAAGATTGAACACAACATTAACACATGTAAGTCAAAACCTCCATGATTGTATGCTTGGCATCCACCTTGAGGGAAGAATGAATGAATCTTAAAGATGAACAAAGGATCTTGAAGGAAGATCACACCATCATGATAGCTAGATCTAGGGTTTGAATGATGAATCTTGAATGCTTGAATCCTTGATCTTCAATGGAGAACTTAAATGCTTGGATGCTTTCTTGAATTTTTCCTTTCTTGAGAATGCTTGCTTGAGAGATATGGAGAAGAGACCATGAAATTATTGGGTTGAAGATGGAGAAAATGAGAGAGGAAGGCTTCCTTTTATAGTGATCTAGGGCCCAAACTCCTAGAGAAGGTCAACATTGGATAATTAAATCCTAATTAACCTTAACCCCTAGAAATGGACTTAGATTAAATGCAATTTAAGAGGCTACCATTCTGAAACCTGAAATAGCCGACCCAGAAGCAGGAAAATAAAACTTTCTAAAGCTCGATATCTTGAAACCTCTGGAAGTTGAAATTTGGACCTAGGGTTAGGGTCAAGGTCAACTTTGCCCTAGGTTAGAGTCAAGGTCAACTCTATCCTAGGTCAGGGTTGTGGTTGACCTTGACCTCAGAGGTGGACCTTGACCATAAGATGGTAGTTTTTAAATTTGCATGACTAGGTGCCAGAAAAAGGCTAGAAATAGGTGGAGAGAGAAGAAGAATAGGGGGAAAAAGTCAAATGCATGGAAAGATCAATTCAATGCACTTGACATGACCCCAAACCACTTACTTGGAGGGAAAAACACTCTTAACATGGATGTGCTTCCATTTTAAGATGACACATTAAGCCCCCACTTTAGCAAGAGTATGGACTCAATGTAAACTATTGGTAAAGGAGAAGAAATAAGAGATCCAAGTGGATTCACAATGAGGTAGAATAACACTTAGCTAAGGACACAAGCTCCTAGGCTAAAGATTCTAACTCAACACACATGCACGAGAGTGTGAAAACAAAGAGAAAACCAAAAGACATAAAAGAGGGGTTAGTAAAAATCCAAATCAACTAGTAAAGGAAACCTTGCCAAGAAATGCTTCCTATACTAATATCATATTCAGAAAGCTATCATAAAAGAATAAATAATTACATAAGAAAGACAAGAGCAACACTATAAATAACATAGCTTCATGATCTAATCCTACTAGCATGAAATTGAAAAGAAAGAAAGGAGAAAGTGATTACCTCACCCATTAAGATGCCCACCTTACCATGAATCACCAAGGAGGAAGAGCCAAATAGGTGGCCAAACCTGATAGTTCACCCATAAATTATGCTTTGAAAATATACTATCTTCTGATGACTTCTGGAATACCCATAGATCCACCTTCTTGTATCACCATGGAATATAAAATGCGTGTCTCCTCAGGATTTAGAAAATTATGTGTGTTACCTTTAAAAGATTTAGCATATTTGAAAATTGAAATATGCGTGTCTCTTCAGGATTTATAAACTTATGTGTGTTACCTTCAGAAGATTTAGCATATTCAAAATTGAAAAATGTGTGTCTCTTCAGGATTTAGCAACTTATGTGTGTTACCTTCAGAGGATTTAGCATATAAATAAAAAACTATACTACAAGGGAGACTCTTTATATGCCCCCTCCTTATCATGGCTATCTACTAGACATGATAATGAAGATGAAGAGGATACCTACTTCACAATGTAAGGAGATATCTTGTTTATCAACAATGTATACTATATTCTTAGTGAAGGGTATTGAGCCTTACATCCAAGAGCATAGATAATCATGAAAAAGGATATGTCACTCATGGAAAAAGGATCCTCAAAGAAAGAGATCCTATCAACAAGACCCCCACCATAGAGGAGTTCCTTTTGATATAATATCATCTTTCAAAGATAAACTAGGTGACAACAAAGATTCAATCATCAAGCCCCCTGCAATCAAGACAAAGAGGAATATTTGAAATGAGGGAAACAACTCTAATCACCAAAGCAAGGGAAAGATTTTATAATGAACATGATTTCCAAAATAGAGAATAGTTGATGACCTAGGACAAAAACCTCTGATATAAAAGGATATCCATAGTCAAGACATCGGTCAGTATAATAAAATAATATTGCAAGATAAACAAATGCCACTAAGCTAAGGAAAGTAGATCCCTAGAAAAATAGAAAGAAGGAAGAACCTTTCTCTCCAGGGATGAAAGAAAGGGATATGTTTGAAAAACAAATGTCTTAGAAAATATATCTTGAATATAGAATAAAATCTATGGATGATTATAAACATAATACAAAAAGCATAGATAAAAAGGGAAGGGTAGGAAGAATACCAATTAAGCTCTAGATAAAATATATGCCAAGAGTGTAATGGATCCTATAAGACTTGATTAAATTCCTCTTGCCCCCTAGTCTTGAGACAAGAGGAGAAGAAGTCTATATTATATCAGAATGAGGGGTATCCCCTATATCAAAATTATGAAGGAATTGTAAAACTACACGGGAGTGAGATATAATTCATAAAGTATCTCTTTCCCTAACATATATCTTGAAATGCTTACACTCAAAAATTAAATGTGTATTACTATAATGAAAAGGAAATTTTTACTTGGATAAGCATCTTTCGGCATAGGTTTAAAGATTTCTTTCCTGGAATTCATTAATTGAACATACACCTTCTGAGCTACATCTTGGCGAATATCAATGTTATCTATGGTAGGTGTAGGGAGAAGAACATGAAGAGGAGGATGATGATCAACATCACCTACCTTGATTTGAGATTATGGATAACCAACACCATACACATCTTATTTAGGGGGTATATGAACTGGATATCTATTACCATGCTCATTAACTCGAAGCCCTAAACCTTTATAACCTTGTTTAGTCATTATATTGAATCCTGTAGTGTATATATTATGTAAAGATTCTACAGGAGGTGATTGTTCATAATGCTCATGAGTAAAGGTTGTATAAGGTGAAATAATTGGTTTTGAAGAAGTTTATTTACCCTTTCCTTTAATATCATCATGAATAAGAGGGGAAGGTAAATAAAAGAACTCTTGCACATCTGCATCATGAACTATAGCTTGAATCCCATCATAAGTATGGGAAAAACTTGGATTAACAGATGGATAATTAGGTATCATATTAGGGATAGGAAGGTTAGGAATCAAATTAGGAACGATAGGATTAGGATTAGGAAGATTAGGAGATGGTGTATCATCTACCAAATTCTTCACATAATCCAAAAGAGTAATAAGTCTACCACATGAATCTTTAATGAAAGTTTTGAAAGTAGGAAGACTAGTATCAGTCAATTTCACAAAAGAATAGGAGAGTGAAAAATGAAGGGTCATAAACATAATGAAGTGAATGATACTCTAATAAACATCATAGGTATGGTAAAGGGATGCTAAAAGAAGGGTAATAAAGAACATAATTACACACCAAAGCATCTTAAAGATCTTCATAGTAAATGAAATGCAAGAAATATTTTTGAATTTTTTTGGATATATAGATTTTTTTGTATTTTTGAATTTAAAATGCAAGAGCATAAAATAAATCTAATCTTAATGCAAGAAAAGAAAAGACCTAACACCAAAAAAGTAAAAATTGTCTAAGATAATACAAAGGGAAATGTAATAATAGGGCATCTAAATCCAAAAAAGATAGGGGTAAGTTTTTTGGCTTCACCAAAATGAATTGTGGAGGTGAACACACAAGATAATGCCAAGGGGAATCTAACACCAAAAAAAAAGAGTTATCATACATTGGGTTCACCAAAATGAATTGAATAAAATATAGATAGGTTCACCAAAATGAATTGGATAAAATATGGATAGGGGTGAATGTGAATAGATAGGGTGTGAAATATAGGTGATGAAATTTTTTATGGACATGAAAAATAAATAAAATAGCAATACTTATCTTGAAAGGAGGCTGATGAAGAAATCACTATTTTCTGATGTCTGTGCACAGTTTTAGGAAATTTTGCAACTTGCTTCAGACTGGAAATGTCGAGACAGAGAAAACCTAGAAATTTTTTGTCTTTCTAGAGTCATTTTGAGTTTTATCCAGATAGTGGGGCACAATCTTACCCCGGGGCACAATCTTAAGCCTCACTAAAGGTCATCCTTGACCTAAAACAACTCCGATGAAAACTCTGTCCATGGATCCTGGAAGTTCACCGAAAAGGGTATCCAGATCTGAATTGCAATTTGATGTCATGTGCCTCTACCTGCAAGAAAAATGGTTTTGTTGTTTGGATGAGAGGTTTTCCTTAGTCAAACCCTGGTTTGGAATCAAACTTAATAATGAAATTGAAATAGAGAATGCTATCAAGTAATAGAAGTAGATCTAATAATGAAGCTATGATATTCAATAGATATGCAATTGTATTTTAAATGTAAACAATTATGTTGAATGAAAGCTTAAACACAAAATTAACACATGTAAATCAAAACCTCCATGATTGAATTCTTGGAATCCACCTTGAGGGAAGAATGAATGGATCTTGAAGATGAATAAATGATCTTGAAGGAAGATCACACCATCATGATGGCTAGATCTAGGGTTTGAATGATGAATCTTGAATGCTTGAACCAAATCCCTTCAAAGGCTTGAATGATTGAATCCTTGATCTTCAATGGAGAACTTGAATGCTTGGATGCTTGCTTGAATGTTTCCTTTCTTAAGAATTCTTGCTTGAGAGATATGGAGAAGAGACCATGAAACTACTTGGTTGAAGATGAAGAAAATGAGAGAGGAAGGCTTCCTTTTATAGTGATCTAGGGCCCATTTAACCTTAACCCCTATAAATGGACCTAGATTAAATACAATTTAGGAGTTTACCATTTCGAAACCCAAAATAGCTAACCTGGAAGTAGGAAAATAAAACTTTCTTAAGCCTAATATCCTAAAACCTTTAGAATTTTAAATTTGGACCCAGGGTCAAGGTTGAGGTCGACTCTGCCCTAGGTCAGAGTCGAGGTTGACTCTACCCTAGGAGGTCGACCTTAACCCTGAGATGGTAGTTTTCAAATTCTGAGGACCAGGTGCCAAAAAAAGGGTGGAAACAGGTGGAGAGAGAAGCAGAATAGGGGGAAAAAATTAGATCCATGCAAAGACCAATTCAAGACACTTGAAATGACCCCAAACCACTTACTATATATATATATATATACATATATATATATACATATATATATATATATATATATACATATATACATATATATATATATATATATATATATATATATATATATATATATATATATATATATGTATATATATATATGTATATATATATACATATATATATATATATGTATATATATATATATACATATATATATATATGTATATATATATATATATGTATATATATATATAGATATATATTGATGAAGGGTACTCCCCTTAATACCACAAACACATAACAGATATAAAGAAACAACAACAATATGCAAGAACGGAAAATTGGCTTCTTATTATCTCCACAAATGTGGAATTACAAATTTTTAGAGTTACAATATGCAAAGCCACATGGGCATTCTCTTACAATATTCTGTAGGACAAAGCCTCGAACTATTACCCAGATCTACTACCCAGAACTATTCTGAACTGTCTAAGACAATAATACAGCCTTCCTTATATAGGCAATTTTCCACCGCCTGGGAAGGTTCTAGAATTTTAGCCAATAAGGCCGACCAACTTAGAATTATTTTATTTTACATTTTATTACATCATATTCAGCTCAAGATAACCTTTGAAACCCGAACAGAAATTTTGAAGAAAATTATTTTTCGCCATTTCAGGTGGCCCAACTTCCGAAGACCATAAGTCATCACCAGTTGACCCGCTCGGCTATTATAACCCCATTTCGGAAATGCCACGAAGCGCTCTACAGGCTTGACCCGCGCAAGTGCCCGTCACCCAAATTTTTGACCTCATCCGGGGCCTCTAAAGCCTTCAAAATTGAGTTCAAAGTTTTTGTACCCTGCTGCCAATACCGAAAATCTTCAATATCTTCCAATATACACTTGATCTGGCAATGAAACTTTACTGGCAGACTTATATGACCAAAATGAACCTCCAAGAAAGAAATAATATCATTCTGAGCACATACAAAAATTACCAAAAATAGTAACTTTCCATAAATAGCAGCTCTGCACAAAATAACCCTTATTGAATAAAAACATAAATATTTTTTTTTTTGGGTGATGCAAGATTTCTCTTACACCCAGGATGCTCCTGCATCAGACACCCAGGGTAATTTGAGAAGTGACCCTATCACGACTCAAGTGTGCAGAGGAAAACCAAGACAGTTAACCTCCTCCTTTGTTAGCCATGATGAATCTTCAACAGGTCGTCTTTTCCACTTGACCAGATATTCTTCATATGTCCTGTTCCTTGTGCTTCTACCAACACGACTATCCAGTATATCTTCAATCTCCTTAGTGTCTGAACTAGTTGCTGGAATACTCCACTGTGCTGCTGTGATCTCATCTTCAACACCTCCCTCATGATACTCTGTCAGATCTGAAATGTTAAACACTGGTGAAATATTTAGCTCGGTAGGCAATTCTACCTCATATGCATTTCCTGAATCATGTTTCTTCAATATCCTGCATGGTCCAAACTTCTTCATTTTCAGCTTGTTATATGTACCAACTGGAAACCGCTCCTTCCGCAAATGAACCATGAGTTCATCACCAACCTAAAATTCCTTATACCTCCTTTTCTCATTTGCCTTAGCCTTATACTATGCATTCATCTTAGTAATATGCTTCCTCACCTCCCCATGGATGTTCTTCAAGTGTTCTACAAAATCCTCAGCTTCAGCACTACTTATTTCTCCTTTATCTATCTTCCTCAATTCAGATGCTTTTCTTGGACTACTTCCATATACAATCTGGAATGGTGATTTACCAGTGCTCCTATTGACAGAATTATTGTATGCGAATTCCACCTGTGGTAAAATCAAATCCCATCCTGTTGGCTTATCTCCAACCAAACATCTCAGCAAATTCCCCAAACTCCTATTCACCACCTCTGTCTGTCCATCAGTCTATGGATGATGTGATGAACTGAACTTCAAATCTGTCTTCAACTTCTTCCATAATGTACGCTAGAAATATCCAACAAACTTAGTGTCCTGATCTGAAACTATGGTCTTTGGCAAACCATGAAGTCTCACTACTTCTCTGAAAAACAATTCTGCTACATGAACAGCATCATTAGTCTTCTTGCAGGGAATGAAATGTGCCATCTTTGAAAATCTGTCAACCACTACAAAAATTGAATCATGTCCCCGCTGAGTCCTCGGTAAACCAAGAACAAAGTCCATGCTGATATCCTCCCAAGGCTTCTCTGGTATAGGTAATGGCTGATACAATCCTATATTCTGCTTCACTCCTTTCGCCATCTGACATACTTGGCAACTCTGTACAAACTTCTTCACATCTTGCTGCAACTGTGGCCAATAATAATTCTCACTAACCAAACCAAGGGTTTTGTCACGACCAAAATGTCCAGCCAATCCTCCGCTATGCTTCTCCTTGATGAGATTCTCCCTCATAGAACTTCGTGGAATGCACAACTGACTCCCTCTGAATAGCATATCATCTTGGATGATAAAATCCAGCCATTTCGTCCTGTCTAGAGTAACAGGTTCTGTACAAGCTTTCCAAGCTTCACCAAAATCAAGATCTTCTGGATACAAATTCTTGAGCTCCTTGAACCCAACCAGCTCAATCTGCATTTCTGTCAGCAATAGTTGCCTTCTGCTAAGAGCATCTGCAACCCTATTAGACTTTCCACTCCTGTGTTTTAAAACAAATGTATAACTCTGCAAAAACTCAACCCATTTCAAATGCCTTTGATTCAATTTTCCTTGACTATTCAAATATTGCAAAGCTTGATGATCAGTATACAAAACAAACTCCTTAGGAAGCAGATAATGTCTCCACTTCTTTAATGCCTGAACTATAGCATAAAATTCTTGATCATAAACAGAATATTTCCTCTTGGCATCATTTAACTTCTCACTGAAATAAGCAACAGGTTTACCTTCTTGGCTCATAACAGCTCCTATTGCAGTACCACTAGCATCACAATCTACTTGAAACACCTTATTGAAATTAGGAAGTGCTAAAATATGTTGTTCTGTAACTTTTTGTTTCAATAATTGAAAACTCTTTTCTGCTCCTTTAGTCCACTTAAACTCTTTTCTATCCCCTCTCATTGTTTCAGTCAAGGGTCCACAAATACTGCTAAAATTTTTGATAAACTTTCTGTAAAAGCTAGCTAGACCATGAAAAGATCTTACCTCAATAGCACTCCTTGGAGTAGGCCATTCAAGGATAGCCTGTACCTTCTCTGGGTCCATTTTTAGACCTTCCGCTGAAACTACAAATCCCAAATACACTAACTCTTTCTTCACAAAACTGCACTTCTTCAAATTAATCAACAATTTCCCTTCTCTCAACTTCTCAAATACCATACGAATATGCATCATATGCTCATCCAATGTCTTACTAAAGATC